>WTSP01028128.1:0-69752 GCA_025331215.1 Actenoides lindsayi | reverse complement strand
TACTGATCCTTGAGGGACTCCACTTGTCACTGGTCTCCACTTGGATACCAACCCATTGACAACCACTCTTTGGGAGCAGCCATCAAGCCAGTTCTTTATCCACTGAATTGTCCAACCATCAAATCCATATTTCACCAGCTTAGAGACCAGAATGTCATGCAGGACGGTGTCAAAGGCTTTGCTCAAGTCCAGGTAAATGACTTATTCATGATAAGGGAAAGAAAAGGATTAAAGGGAAAACACATAGAGCAAAAATAAAAGCTTTTCATTAGAAAATAACAAACCAAAGCAAAACAACTAAATAGCCCTGCTTATTTGATATTTGTTCCTCACAGATTCAAAACTGCAATTATTTCTTCAAAGTCTACCTGCTTGATCAGTTACCATGATCAGCACAAGTGATTTCTATTGCAGAGTATTTGATATATAAATATATTTTAATACCATTGGTACAAAAATTACCACAAGGACGTGGACAAAAAATGCATTAAGAGAAATTAAAATTGTCTGTGGATAGTCTGGTTATACATGCTGAGGAAATAATTTCTTGGGAGTTACAAACTGAACTCAATTAATTCATTTTTTAAAGAGCTTTGAAGTGCTATACCAATGTTAAGAAGTATTAATTCAACTGCTACCCCTCCTTTGACTTAAGTATTTCATAGCCATAAGCACAAACCCTCTAATAATAAAAAATTGTTTCTTAATCTGACTTTCCTGCTCTAAGAAATATCTTGTAATCCCACAACTCCTTACTGCATTCTCCAAAATAATAATAAAAAAATTATTTAAAATTTCTTTTTTTTTTTTTTTTTTTTTATCCCATTCCCTTTTTTTTCAGTCTGGTGGCCAATACAATGTGAAATTATCTCAAGGTTTAGAGTGCAAGAAATCTTTGTTATAACAGTCAGATTAATTTGTGGTAGATGAAATAGGAGAATTTTTGAGGGAAAAAATGCTCTTTAAAATTGCCAGAGAAAAAAAAAAGTTAACAAGTGCTGATTTAAGTATAAAGAGAAAAACTAATAATATCTAGGTTCATAAACAAGTACCTGAGAAAATCAACAAAAAAAACCCAAACCAAAAACTTGAACAAGTATATTTTCTAATCCCAAAACCATATAGGTGTCATGGGATATGACTGACTGTGTGCATTATAAAATATTCACAGCAGAAAAAGCAAATTGTATTAAAACATGATAATTAGCTTAGATTTGACCTTGAGAAATACTAAGAACCTTCCATAAACATAACTGTTTGCTTGACCCCATAGCCCCTCTGAAGGGGACCTCTCTTAGGTCCAAGCAACAAATTTTTAAGATATCCCATGCACTAGATTAGTGAAACCAGAAGAAATTCAACCCACCATATATTAATCAAATTTGTTAAATGAAGTTCAACACCTTATGAGTCTTGAAATATCCAGAGAAAGATTCTGTCAGTTGTTGCTCAGGCAATAAATTCTGGTAACAAGGTCATGCAACAGTGAAAGTTATTACCTAGCTCAATCAAAAATGAGTGTAAGGATTGTCATTATGAAAAGACTAATGGTCTCAGTGATTTTGGAGCATCATTGAGTAAAATATAAATCTATTGATTAAGAATTTTATGCTATTTTTTTACTGAAAAATGAAATCTTCTCTTTGGGGTTGTAAAACTAATGAAAGATTAAAATATTTTGATTCTTAGCTGCCACTATATGTAACTGAAACTTTCTCATAGGAAAATGTTTCATTAAAACCAAGAAAACTTGTTTTCCTTGAGAAGCATCAACATTGGCAAAGATTTTTTTTATTTTTAAAATTCTCACATGGTCCTATTTATTTGTTTATTAACTGTAATTTGTTTGGTTTGAGCTTCAGAAATAAACTGAGGAAATTTTCTTAAAAAAAGAAAGGAGGGAAAAGGCAAATAGAAAAACAAAACATCTTTCTAAATCACTGTCACAACCCTCCTAACATTTGCTGGGATATGAAGTCATACAATAAATCTCTGTGTCTATACTAGAAAACAGTTGTAAGAGCTTACTTTGCATTCACATGCTACTTTTAACCAAGCCTTTCTACTTTTGGTTAAAAGCTTAAATGGGTTTCCTCATTCACCCCTTCACCCCAGGAAGCTGATACTCATAGTCATCCCCAGACTTTTAATACTAGTTTAAAGATAGTGTTACGGACAGAGCCATGCCAACCACATTTTTATAACTGGAAGGCTCCAGAAATCAAGCCTTCCTTTAATGACATCACATTATCCTTAATCAAAATAAAAGATATTTCATTCAGACCACTGAGCCAGAAATAAAACAAATAAAGCACAAAGAATATTTGAAAAACACTTGCAGATCTGAATACAGTGATGCAAGCTAAAATATGTGGTAGTGAAAGCATATTCTTTTCCAAATGAGTGACATTATTCCTGTGTCTTAGACACTGTGTAGTAGGAAGCACATTGAAATTCTATAGCTGTATTTGTTTTGGAATACACAGATTAAAAAGACAGCAGTGCATTTAGCAGCCTACCCAGAACAAGGCTTGTGTCAATGGCTAGCTAAAGGAACTCTCCTGCTGTTTTATCTCTGTAACTCTCAAAATCAGTTCAGAAACCATTTTTTTATTGGTACAACTTCACTCAAAGTAAATAAGATAGATGCAAGCATAATAGATTAGTGAAAGGCATACTGTGCTTAAAAAGTCAGGTTATAGAAGCCTGAATGCATTCAAAGTTCCTTACAAGTGATATCTGACTATACATGAGGGACGAAAACAACCCCAACAAAAACCAAAACCAGAAGTCTAAAGGAGACATTTGACCCCTGACAAAATCATGAAGAGCTGTTTTTGCATTCCAGTGCCTACTTTCTGTGGCAATGCACTTGAAGATTAGTGGCATGTGAGAAAAACTACTGAACTACAAAATTAGGATAGAGGGATCAAGATGTTTAGAGGACCCTGTTCATATCCAGGTCAAACTCAAAGGCAAGAATGAGTTTTCTGCTTCAGACAGTTGGGGATCAGCTCAGGTCTAGGGTTAAGCCTAGAATCAGGAATACAAAGTTTGGGCGCACACAAGATATTTATGTGAGATGCTTTCGACCCTGCTTAAAATCCACATTCAGGAACTGATGTTCTCCCTTCTAGTTTTGAATCTGAATCAGAAAGAAAATCAATTTCTAAATTAATCTCTTTTTTTTTTTTTTTAGAAAGAAGTTACTCAACACACATATATCAGTGTATTTAGTCAGACTATTTTATATTCTCTGAGGGTATGGCTCAGTGAGGAGTCAGTCCTTTAACATGTAAAGATGAATCCTGAAATCACAAACAGGATGTTCACAAAAAGCAACACAGTATGAATTACTTAAGAATATTTCATAAGTCTATATACTTTTCCACTGGCCACAGTCCCAAATGGAAAACTGTTGTAGAGATGATTATTACAAAACAAAAAATACGAAGCCTTCATTGGCAGTAGACTAGTGAAAAGACAAGAATTCATTCTTGGAGCAGCCTGGAAAAGTTTGTCTCTATTCCACACACATTTTGTTTATGTTAGAAGACAGTTACAGTTGAGAGAACCTTTACTGATTTGTCTTGAAAGTGGATTTTTTTAAAATGCCTCCAGGAGACAGCTCAGTATGATAAATCTTGTTCAACGTTGCTGATCTCTAAAGGTATTGTGGCTGCTATTTTCGCACAAGATGTTTAAGAGGTGATTTAGAAATGGGAAATTATCAAAATGCTCATTTCCTTTTTAGTTTTGTACCGCTGCACAGCTGTGCTCAATTAGGCAGACATTTCAGAAACAGCAGGGGAAAAAAAACCACACCAAAAACAAACCCCCAAAACCCCCAATGCATTCCTCTAGCCATTGCATTCTTAATTTATACAAGTAAAAAGCCTAGGCCTTATCAGAAAAGAGACTACATCAAACACTCTTCCTGGAGAAAATTTGAAAAAAGTTTTTTTCATTTCTTCTAGTGTAATTATTTCCTAAACTCAAAGAACCATGAAGAAGTTGGACAACATATTTCTTGTCCTGTAGTAGCAGCAAAAGGACACAGTCCTTACACAGAATTACAGTCACATTCCAGGTCTGTTATGCTGGACAGAAAATCTAAATTGCATGATCTCCACCTTAAGATCTTCACAATCTGCCACAGATTCGTAATATATGATGAGAGGGACAGGAACATGAACAGATAGTATTTCCATTAACTAACCCCTTCTGAAGTATTTTTGGAGATCTGTTGTAAGCTGTATTCACTCTGGTCTCAGCAATTAAATTTCTCTTTAACTCCCATTGATTTTCTCTGGTTTTTGTGTATCTAAATATGTCTATTCTGGACAAAAAAAAAAGAGCAGAAGAAAAAAATGGACAAAATTAAAGAAAAGAAGATAGTTGGACAAGAAAATCATGGTTAATAGAGAAAAACAAATTTCAAAAAATTTTTAGAGTTCAGGACTGTTTAAATGTTTTATTCAAATATTATCAGGCTGAACTGCTAGAGCTGGTCAGATTTTCCATGAAGGAGATATAATTTATTATTATCTCATTTATTTTGATAATTACAAGCAAACTTCTAGGAGTGATCTTCCAGTTAAATGTGATTTACCACTAAGCCATGTAATTTGGGTTGTTATTTTTCTGAAAAGCATTAGAGAGATGTATGTCTGTAAATTCAGAGGACACTTTTTTTTCTACATCTTGTGAATTCTGACTAGGAATTGAGGCTTTCTTTCCATATGCATTTTCTATTTTTTGCCATTTTAAGATCAAGTCAGTAGTGTGTGTCCCAGTGACATGTTGGTGTATCTGTCTCTCATAGCAAGACTCAGTAAGGTTCTAATCTTTTCTGCCTTAGATGCTGGCTATACTAGATATATAGACGTGGACTATAGCAGAGAAGGACATTTAATTGCTGCTTCATCTTCATTTCTACTTACTTCCTGCATGGTGTGCTTACAGATACAATTACTTGGCAGCTGCTCA
This sequence comes from Actenoides lindsayi, assembly GCA_025331215.1. NCBI lineage: Eukaryota > Metazoa > Chordata > Aves > Coraciiformes > Alcedinidae > Actenoides > Actenoides lindsayi. Next base: position 64,763 of record WTSP01028128.1, on the reverse strand, counting down.
ATAGCAGCAAAACAGAAAAACATTACCTTGTCTTGGAATAAAAAGCAAAGCTGAGTGGGGTTGGTTTACATGTTCACATGGTAGTCTTTTCATTACTGGTCTGGCACTTTTATCGTGCTGTTTCTAAGAAATGAAGAGGGAAACAACTGCTCATTAAATATACATATATAAACCCTTGGTTGCCCAAAGTTGTGTAGTAATCCAGTCTCTGTAATACCACATATCTGTCAGACTTCCTAAAATGTTGCAGTCATTCTGTCCAAATTCCAATCCTAGTGTTTCCTGATGATTCATCCCCAAAGTCAACAGAGGGAGTTGAAACAGCAGTTCCTGTGGAACCTTCCCTGTCTAACAGAGGGGATGAAAATATTTTAGGTAGAATGTTCTTGTCTCTAAAACTGAAATTTGTCACAGAGCTATATCAGTTTCAATTCAATGTATCTACACATAGGAGGAAGGAGATGCAGGTGTCGCTGTTTATACCGGGAGCGAAGAGATGCAGCAACACAAAATCAGTAAAGAGAGAGCCAGGAGAGGAAGAAAAAGACACTTTATTAATTTATAACCTTGTTTTATATACCCTAGCCCCATAGGACGATTGGTCAGTGATCACCCATCTCCTAGGGTGATTGGCTAAAGTCCTACAAGACCTATTTCAAAATATTTTTCCAATGTACCATAAACAGAACTTAGCAAAACAGCAGGTGTTGGTCTAGCTTACAAAAAACATCCTATGTTTTTCATAACACTGGTGAGCAAGGCAGGATTCTCACCGAATATTGTGAGAACCTGAGCAAATCCCTATGGTAGCAGCTTTTCAGCATCCACACAACCCCATCCCCCTTCGAATCTAGTTTAAAGCCCTATGAATGAGCCCTGCTAATTCTTGTCCTAGAACCCTTGTTCCCCTTCGAGACAAGCCTTTACCATGTATTACCATCAAGTCTGGTGTCTTATAAAACCAGCCATGATCAAAGAACCCAAAGCCCTGCTTGTAGCACCAGTCTCAGAGCCAGGCATTTATGGACTGGATCCTTCTATTCCATACCATGTCATCACCTGCAAATGGAAGGTGGGAAGAGAAAATAACTTGCGCCCCAGACTCTTTCACCAGCCGTCCCAAGGCCTTGAAATCTCTTGTCATTCCCCTCAGACTACAGGGTGCAACTTCTCCCCATCTGTCTGGAAGATCTGTGGGCAATAGTCTGATGACTGCACCAGGTTGGGGAGTTTCCTGGTGATATTCCTGATTTGGGCTTTGGTAGACTACAGACTTCAGGATCGATAATGTAGTATTTTTACAGTGGATTTTGGAAGCACAAGATTTTAGAGTATCAGGCCTTAATTTCATTTTGTTTTTTAAATTCTCAGTAATTGTTCAGTGAGCATTTTTTTTACTTGTGTCTGAAATTAAGTGCACAGTAACGTAATACACAGATTATTTGTTTGTTTGTTTGTTTGTTTTCAGGTCGTTTTGGACAAACAACTCCACCTCTTGTTGATTTTCTTAAGGATATTTTAAGAAGATACCCAGAAGGAGGACAGATTCTTAAGGTAAAATCAAATGGTACTTTTAACAGTCATTTAATATACATGACATAGTGCTATTAGTTTAATGCTTTTCAGCAAATCTTGTAATTGTTGTACCTCATTAGATATTCATCCTAGTACAGGAGATACATGTTTCCATTTCCGTGGGGAAGGCAAAGTGAATTGTGAGTTTTAGATTGTTTTTTTCTTTCTGTGTTTAATGTTTCTGATGCCATTGTAATTTATTAAAAAAAAAAAAAAAAGATAAAATGGAGATGTTATAATTAGAGACTTCATGATATACTTTAGGTGAGGAAGCTATCTAAAAATGTTTGTTTTGCTTATTACTTTATTGTTCATCTCTGCTGTAAGCTATGGTAGAGGCACATAATAGCATACACAGTTTTTGGAAGAGAGTATCTTTAGTATAAAATTGAGATAAGCTGGAGACTTTAATGCAAAATTTTGCTGTGGAATTTCTTGGTAGCTTAATTTATTTTCCTCCATAAACTATGACAGTGTCACAAAGTTTCATCATTAGATTAAAAACACTTTTAAGATGGGAATCTTTGAGTAGCTTTTGGGAGACTTGTTCTAGAGTAATAAGAATAATGAACCCATCAGTTTTGTATGGGCTGAAAATAAATTTTACTCTGGACATTGGTTCCCATAACAGAAGAATATCACAGGATTTTCTGAACTCAGGTTAGTGTTCTTTATGTTGTTTTATCATTGGTCCAGGAGACTTCAAAGTATGCAACAGTAGGGCATGTTATGTTGTGATGCTCCACATTTGAATGTTGAATGTTATGTGTACAAGCCTAGCAATGGAAATGACAACACTGATTTAAGCACTAAAAGTTTTTTCAGTAAATAGGATGGTGAACTGGTAGAGTGGAGTTCATCTCACCTTACTTTAGACATGGCTGGAACACCTCTAGTGTGAAGAGGGACGAGAGAGTTGTATTGTTCAGCCTGGAGAAAAGACCTTACTATGGTTTATCATCATACAAAGGGGACTTAAGAGAAAGAGGGAGAGAGACTTTATGCCAAGGCCTGTAGTGACAGGACAAGGGACAATGTTTTTAAACTGAAAGAGTGTATATTTAGATTGGGCATAAGGAAGACATTTTTTAGGCTGAGGATGGTGAGACACTGCGACAAGTTGCCCAGGGAAGCTGTGGATGCCCCATCATTGGAAGTGTTCTCAGTCAGGTTGGATGGAGCTTTGAGCAACCTGATGTAGCATAAAATGTCCCTGCCTGTGGCAGGGAGGGGTTGGAACTAGATATCTTTAAAGGTCACTTCCAACCCAAACCATTCTATGAGTCTGTTATCTAAAAAAATACAGGTAATTCTAAATTTGACAAGTCTTATAAATGGAAAGACAGGTATCTGTAGATGATGATTTGTCTGATTTATTGTAGCTTCCTATACTATTTTCTGGAAGTGTCTTTTTTTCTTCTTCTTCTTCTTTATAAAGAGCACCTGGAGCGATTAGTTCATAGTTGGATGTTAAAACTTCTCATTCAGAATGCTTCATCACATGGATATTAGATTAATTTCCTTTGTATATGGGAATACTAGGTTCTAACTAAGGGGATTTGGTACAAATATATGTATCTAACCTACCCATATTTATAAATCACACAAATATAAATGATGACAGATGATGGCAGTGCCTGCTGTCTCTTGAAATGTTTTCTTTGCAACTGTGGAAATAGAAGTTGATTATTTTTAGGGTAAGCATACTTTCAGTTGTTTTTCCAGACTGCATGCTGGATGTGTTCTAAGCAGTGTCTGTTCATAGGATGGGTGCTTAAATTTTCGCTGTCTCCCAGTACTAGTTGAATCTGTAAGATGCATTTGAATTATGGAGGATTCAGACCTTCTTAATAATTTAAAGTAAAATTTTCATGAAGAAATGAGATAATGTCCTTAGAAATCAGATAGGTAAATCTCAAAGTAAAAATGATCCTCTTTTCATGGTTTACAATTTAGAGTTAATAGACTGCTAGGGAAGGATTACTACCAGGAATTTTGTTGACCTGTTAAAATTGATTTCACTGTTTGGATTCTTCAAATACAATGCTGTTACAGCTGAGTGAAGCGGATGCTCCGTGTGCCGCAACAGGAATAGAAATCTCTGGCTCCATGGTGGTTTCCGTACTCCTTATTTAATATTTCTAGAGGATGTGACTATCTTTCTGTATCTTCTTGAATGATTGCTGTCATGATTATTTCAGAGATGAGTTGCATGGTTTTTGTAATTAAATGCCTTATGGATATTTTAAAAAAAACCTGTTGTTTATGATGAACTGTGGGTCTATTTCTTGCTGTCTTGCGCTTCAAAATTATGTAGAAGTGACAATATAAACAATATATTCTGGTTACTTGTGAGATATGTGTTACAGGCTGAACATACTGTCAAAAAGTGAAAAATCAAGGGGCTACAGTTTTGAAGCCATATGTTAGATAATAATGAGGTTATTGTGCTATCAACAGTATATTAGAATACAACCTCATCTGATATATTCGCTGCTAGTTGATGCATTTTTTTAAGTAAAGATTCATCTTGCTAGCAAGTCTCTAATTTTTATGCGTAACTATGAAATGTGTGTTGTATGAATACTTGGAGGTGATACGATGTACCTGCATAGCTTTGCAATTCAGCTGGGATGCTTCCTTATAACAAACTTCCATACACTCACACAAACATACACACCTATGTATGGGGGGTGTGTGTGTATATATATATATGAGTGTGTGTCTTTGGAGCAGTGATACACTTCGATGATTCAGTGTAAAAAGAGCATTGTGTGAAGCTCTAATCCTGTAGTTATTTATAATCATGCTTACGTGTCTGCTGTGTATAATGCTATTGATGTAAATGGGACTGGATAGGCATATTTTATTAATGGTAGTGTTAACAGAACTAGTTTATTGACATTTTAGTTATTAGAGTTTTTCATAGCTCTCACCACTGCTGATACTATGTAGCAAATAACATAAGTCTCTACCTAGTCTATAAGCTTCATTCAACAGGTGAGATCTGTTGGTTCCTGATTTACAGTTACTGGTGAGAACTGTCTTGTAGCCCTTTGCTTGAAGGGATGTTAGATGTGAGCATTGTGGCTCTTGAACAATTGGTTCTTAATAGGAATGTTCACTTGAATGGTACTGAGTTAATGTAAAGAAGAGTGCTGTTTATTGCCCTTTCATGACTTGTTGCCTCACTGTTGTCTTACAGCTCTTGTATGGACTTAAAAGTAATCTTTGATTTTTTTTTTTTGGTTTAATTTTTTTTCTTCTACTATCTTGCATTGTTTTTAGGCCTGTACAACTCTGATTTGGGGTAATATAGTAGTAACAGTTTAGTAGCTTATTTCTCAACTTATAACTGCCTGTGTGTGGTATTTGAGCGCCAAATTCAAAACGCATTTATAGTATTTGTGTGAATATTCCTTTTATAAATTATTTTGATTGAAAAGTATGAAAACAATCGTACCTGATACAATTGCTTATTATTTTCTACTGTTTAAACTGAAAAGCCATTGCTGGAATATATATACAACATTACTGCATTATTTATTTTTGTTTGTTTGTTTGTTTTTTTGCTACCTCAGGAACTGATACAGAATGCAGAAGATGCTGGTGCCACAGAGGTTAGGTTTTTATATGATGAAACTCAGTATGGAACAGAAACTCTGTGGTCAAAGGACATGGCACAATATCAGGGTAAATTTAATTTTTATTAATTTTTTACATTATTCTTCCATATGCATGTGGTTCTGTGTTTTTTCTCCATGCTGTATGAAGGTGACCACCTTACTAGGTGCATATTTTGTCTGTGTTCTAATGTTGATAATTCTTTTCTAAAGCCAGTGTTTGCTACTGAAGACTATACGCTGTCTTCTTGCAGGTTGTCAGTAGCAGCTTTCCAACTGCTTCCAGTTAATGCTCTTTGAGAAAGCCTTCATGTTCTGTTTTATTCTAAGTCATTTCTCCCAGGGTGACTGTGTGTCCTGTGGCTTATTTTCCTTGGTTCACATGGTATCCCAAAATACAAGAAAAGATTTTTAGTAGAGCAAGTAAACAAGATTTAATAAGTAAGATCTGACGTAAAAGAAAGCTTGGTGTATTAGACAATAATTTTCAGATTTTCTGTGAATTAACCTTTACTTTTTGAAAGCTATCTCCAGTTCTTCATGTGAAGATGACCCTAGCCCCTTACATTTCATCATTCTCCAGACAGTTCTGTTTTCTTCTCCATCTTATTTTTTTTTACCTTTATACCAAACTTTGCTCCATAGTGCCTGTATTCTGCAAATGTAGTTTCTTGTAACTTCAAGGTTTTTAGATCATCTCATAGAGCTTTGTGTGGTAGAGGTCAGTTACGTATTTATCAAACAAATGTGTCTGTGTAATTATTCCAATAGACATACAGTCATGATTTGAAGATTTCAGTGGTGGATGATCCACTACTACTTTTTTCTATCTTTTTTTTCAGTTGTTAATCAGCCTCATTATGTCTTCTAATTTGAATTTTTCTGTCTGACTTTCTAGACACAGATTACTGATATATCTTCCATGTATTCCCTCATAGTGGATGTATTAATAGACCATGATTAGTTGATCTTTAAACCACTTTTTTGATAGACTGAACAGATTGAGTTTAAGCCTTGTGCCACAGGACACTTCTTTTATAAGTTTTTATGTTTTCTGCTTTCTGTTCAGTTTTTCAAAATCTTTTTTAATGTGGACACCAGAACTAGATACCACATGAGAATATAAGTCTGTTAAATACCATATGTAAAGGTAAATCCATCTCCTTGCTTCTGCTTTTGCTGCTACTCTAGACCTCCCTTTAATCACCAAGCATAATTTAATGTCAACTTGAGTCATAGCTTCCCCATCAAATTTCCACATATGTATTTTAAACAAATACTTTCTTAGTTCTGCAAGTTAATTTCCTAGAAATTTTTAGCAGTAAATTGTTTTATTCTCTCATCTTTTCAACACTTGCCTATGCATTATAGGGCCTGCGTTTTATGCATACAATGATGCAGTTTTCACTCCTGAGGACTGGCATGGCATACAGGAAATAGCAAGAAGCAGGAAGAAAGATGATCCTCTGAAAGTTGGAAGATTTGGAATTGGCTTTAATTCAGTTTATCATATAACAGGTATTCTCGGTAGATACTTTAAAATGAAAATGTCGAAGTTTTAAATAGCTTAATTATTTTAGATATTCATCAAAAATTTAATATTTTGTATGTAGTGCATTTTCAGATTAGATCCCTGGCTAATTTTCCTTAAGAAGCATTTGGATTTTTCTAAAATCTTATAAGGTATTCCTTGAATTTTGAGGATTTCTGGAGAAGTTTTGTTTTTTCTAGCACTTTCATTATATACTTACTCCCTTCCATTGAAATGAGCATTCCTTTACACTGTTACTTCAGTTATACACTACTGTTCATATTATAGAAACCCATAATGTAGAGTAAATATGTAGGTAGATGTGTGAAAGTTTAGACTGAAACTTTTATGCTGGTTCTTTGCATAATAAACAGTGATTTTATTTCATGCTGGAAAGGATGTTCTGTCATAGAGGTATATGTACATTTAGATTTGAGAGAGTATGTGCTTTTTCACAAGTTGGTAATACTCAGTCCTGATACCTATTATTCTAGTAAAATGTTTTACTGCGGTACAGAAGAAGCATATAATGTAGACAGTGCTTATGCTCTGCATAGTTATCACCTAACTCTGCTAAGTCTGCCACTAAACCATGTCCCTAAGTACCACATCTACATGTCTTTTAAATACCTCCAGGGATGGTGACTCCACTACTTCCCTGGGTATTATACTCAGTTAATCACAGCTTTATAACATTTGTTTTTCTTGCCTGTAAAAATTTTGTTCCTTAAGACTGTATTTGAAAAATATATTGGTTTAGAATTATTTATGGTTGTTTTTTATGTATACAGATGTCCCTAGTATTTTCAGTGGTGACCAGATTGGAATGCTTGATCCCCATCAAACCCTTTTTGGACCTCATGAATCAGGCCAGTGTTGGAATCTGAAAGAAGATAGCAAGGAAATCAATGAACTCACAGACCAGTTTGCACCATTCATTGGTGTATTTGGCAGCACTAAGGAAACCTTTAAGAGTGGAAACTTTCCTGGTACCTTTTTTCGTTTCCCACTTCGTCTGCAGCCTTCCCAACTGAGCAGCAATGTTTATGACAAACAGAAGGTTCTGGAGCTGTTTGAATCCTTCAGAGCGGATGCAGACACAGTATTGCTCTTCTTGAAGAGTGTTCAGGATGTTTCATTGCATGTTAGGGAAGCTGATGGAACCGAGAGGCTCATTTTTAGAGTAACCGCTAGTGAGAACAAGGCCTTGAAACATGAAAGACCCAATTCTATCAAAATCTTAGGAACTGCAATAAATCAGTATTGTAAGGGAGTTCCAAGCAATAGCATAACATGTGTCACATACCATGTGAATATAGTTGTAGAAGATGAGAGTGTTAAGGACGCACAGAAAACGTCCTGGTTAGTATGTAATTGTGTAGGTGGTCGAGGAATGTGTACTGAACTGGATTGTTTAGCAGATGACTTGAAATTTGTTCCTACTATAGGAATAGCCATGTCTTTATCAACTAATGGGGAGGAAAAAGAAGCTGTAGCAGACTTTTCAGGAAGAGCATTTTGTTTTCTGCCTTTGCCTCCAGGTGAAGAAAGCAAAACTGGACTCCCAGTTCATGTTAGCGGTTTCTTTGGTCTCACAGACAATAGGAGGAGTATCAAATGGCGAGAGTTGGATCAATGGAGAGATCCAGCAGCTTTGTGGAATGATCTTCTTGTGGTAAATATAGTGCCAAAGGCATATACCACCCTTATTTTAGAAGCTATCAAACGAATGGAGACTGAGAAGAATTCAGATTTTCCATTGTCAGCTGAAAGAATTTATAGGTTGTGGCCTGATGAGAACAAAATCAGGGTACCCTGGAAACCAATTGTAGTACCTCTCTTTAAAGAGCTGCTCCAGCATACAGTTATTTACTCAGTGAGTAATCAGTGGATAAAGGTGGAACAGGTGCACTTTTCTGAAGTCGATGAGAATTTGGAATACACACAGTCTGTTCTCAACTACCTCCAGAATTCAGGGAAGCAGATTGCCAAGGTACCAGCAAATATTGCTAGTGCAGTGCATCTTACTATTTCTACTGCTAAAGCTGTGAAAAAAGTGACTCCTGCTGTAGTACGGCAAGTGCTGAGGAAATCTGGACACAGTGGACCTGCTGAAGAAAAGCTTCATCTTCTAGATTTTGTGCTTTCTGATGGAGTCTACAGTGAACTGATTGGATTGGAGCTTTTGCCGTTACAGAATGGAAATTTTATTCCTTTTTCCTCGTCTGTGTCAGAACAGGATGTAGTTTACATAACCTCAGCTGAATATCCCAGGTATACTTAATATTTTAAATAATGAGGGTTTTTTTTTTTAGTTTAAATATTAAAAAGAGCTTCAGACTGTTATTTATCAACAAATAAGATGATATGCAGCAGCCTGTAATACTATGAAATAACACATGGATAGAACTCAGTTTTCTGTATATATATGTACATGTTTGTGTGCATATGTCTCACTTGAAAAGTTTGACAGGTACTTGCCATTATAACTTTATGAAGAGTTGGGATCTAGGCTTTCATCTGAGAATTTTAAATAGAAGGAGGTTAGAAACATGCATTCTAGAATGTACATTAAATCAGGTAATGATAAGAGCTTTTATTAAACTGAAAGCTGGAGATTACTTCAGGGTTTTTTTGGTTTTTTGTTTTTTACACACAACACTTACTTCAGTGAAGGGCATAGTACAAAACACTTACTCGTTTCAGAAAGTAAACAGATACTACCATGGAAAACAGTGGTCTTTAGATCTGCTCTCCCTTTGTTCTTTCAAGTCCCTCTTAATTTTTTTTTCCTTCCTTATTTCCCATCTGCATCTATGTTCAGATTTCCTCAGCCATAAAAGCTTGCACTGGCACTGGGTAGGGGATAGCACAGAGCAGGCTAGCTGGAATAAGTGGCCTTGGTGTCACTGGGGAGAAAGTATGTCTACTGCTTTCTCTGTCTGTACTGTATTATGCTGGCTTAAAAGATGGACTCTTCTTCAAGTCCTCTTAAGAGATACTGCTTGAAGTCACTCAGATGCACCACATGTCTTACCTGTAGCTGTTCCCCTTATGGAGTGTTACCCATACGTATGTTCACAACCACGTGTCCTCCTTTCCCTCAGAGTTCCACTAACTTTTAGTTCCTCAGCTTGAGAGAATGTGACACTTGGCATGTGCTTTGCTGCTTTACTGCCTTATGTTTTGTTTATAAGGGAAGTGGGTGGGTTAGAGTGTGCCAACATAGATATAACTAAGGTAAAAAATGCTCCAAGTATGGTTCTTGTAAATTGTGGTTTTTATATATATAAATATATAGACATGACATTTTTAAGAAGTTTTGAATATATGTGTAGACAACACATCTTCAAGAGAAGCAGTTGTACATAAGTAACTGGTGTTCCCATGTTGATTGAGAGGAGTTTGCTTTTTGTCAAGTCTGCTCTTTTTCTGGTATATTCTAAACCCATAATCTTTCTTGTTCTAAACAATTCAGATTATTTTTCAGGGGATTAACACTACTCAGAACCTGTGATTTTAGTGTCTCTTTGAAAAAATAATAATAACATTTTTTCTCTAGCATCTGTCATGAGATGATTTAATTTTTGCTATTCTTTCACTTCGTTTCTCCTTCCAGAAGTTAAGCCAGTATACTAAAACAGAAAGCATTCACATGATGACACTAGTTACAGCCATACTTCAGGCTAGTCATAAGATACTTTTTTGGAAACTTACTGCTGTATCTTAATTCAGTTCATTTTCTATTGGCAGTGGACTTGGTTTGGTTAGTCTTGTGAAACCGAAACAAAAGCATGGTAGACTAAGCATAGAATCCTACAATCGTTTCAGTTGGAAAAGACCTTTAAGATCACTGAGTTCAATCATAAACCCAGCACGGCCAAGTCCACCACTAAACCATACCAGTAAGCAAGACATCTACGTGTCTTTTAAATAGCTTCAGGGATGGTGAACCCACTACTTCCCTGGGCAGCCTGTTCCAGTGCTTTACAACCCTTTCTGTGAAGAATTTTTTTCTAATATCCAATCTAAACTTCCTTTGGCGCAACCTGAGATTGTTTCTGCTTGTCCTATCACTTGTTATGTGGAAGTACAGACCAACCCCCACATTGCTACAACCTCCTTTCAGGTAGTTGTAGCGAACAATAAGGTCTCCCCTGAGCCACATTTTCTCCAGGCTAAACAACCCCAGTTCCCTCAGCTGCTCCTTATAAGACTTGTGCTCCCTTACCAGCTTCATTTTTCTTTTTTGGACACGCTCCAGCAACTCAATGTCTTTCTTGTACTGAGAGGCCCAAAACTGAACCCAGTATTCAAGGTGCAGCCTCACCAGTGCCAAGTGCAGGAGCACTATCGCTTCCCTTGTCCTACTGGCCACATTATTTCTGATACAGTCCAGGATGCTGTTGGCCTTCCTGGCCACCTGGACACACTGCTGGCTCATGTTCAGACAGGTGTCAATCGTTCTTTTCCACTGGGCTGCTCTTCCCCAAGCCTGCAGTGTTGCCTGGGGTTGTTGTGGCCCAGGTGCAGGACCTGGCACTTGGCCTTGTTGAACCTCATACAGTTGACATTGGCCCATTGATCCAGTCTGTCCAAATTCCTCTGTATTCCTTCCCTACTTCCACCCAATTTGGTGTCATCTTCGAACTTAACTGAGGGTGCCCCCAATCCCCTCAACCAGATCATTGATAAAAATATGGAAACGCAAAATAAATCTACCTGCTAGCTGTGATAACACAGAAATTTGAAATAGTAATGCTTTATTTGCCCCTGTTTTTGCCTACAGTAATTATTTTTAATTTTAATATGATAAATGTGATAAATGATTTGTGTTAGATAGTTTAAAACACTTTCAACTTAAGAGTTTGGTGCTTCGTGTATTAAAATTTGGAGCCTGCTTAAGAAGCTGAAATAAGCTCTTTTGAATATCTTTCCGTTAACACATGTGGAGGAAAAAGATTCTGTGTTGGTTTATGTGTTATTAACATGCATACTGTGAGAATTAAAATGGATAGTTATTTTTTATTTCAGGAAGACCAAAAAAACCTAGTTAGTTTAGGAAAAGGCAGGATGAGACTGACTCTTGGCTACAATAATCTTAACCACTTCTGCAGGTTTTTTGAAATCCACAGACCTCTATGAAGTCCTAGAGTTAGACATTGTATTTTTTTGTGTGCTTTCAAATAGAATATTCAAGAGACATAGAACAATAGGTGCTATTTTACCTTATTTTTTTGTTGTTAGAATACATTAAAATAATTTTCTAATAAAATTTGCTTATATGTGCTTTGAGAAAAGTAGCTGGAAAAATTAATTTCTTCCTACTCTATTTCTAAATGTATGTTTTTCTCATTTATAAGAAAATGCCCATTGAAATCCCTATTCTGCATAAGTAAGCAATTGTTTTTCATGTGACTCTTTTATCATGATGATTACCATGCTGGAAATGTCTGTGCAGCAACAAAAATAAATGAGATGTTTTCTAACGCCTTTGTTTGTTTGTTTGTATTTGGTTTTTTGTGGTGTGCTAGATCACTGTTCCCTGGCCTGGAAGGAAGATTACTTTCTGATGACCTGAAGCCTGAGGTTCTAGCTGCTTTGAAAGAAGCTGCTAAAAGCCGAGGTAATGTGTCTTTTGTATTCTCATAGAGTGAAACAGATTTCCAATGGTTGAACAGACTAGTTCTAAACACAAGTTTAAAGTAATATCTCTTTTGAAATTGAGTTCACATAAATGAGTTAGTCATCTGAAAAAATATTTAAGATACGATAGACTATATTCTTTGAATTGGAAATGACACAAAATCATAAAAGTACATAAAGGCAAAAGGCAAGGGAAGAAAGATGAACATTTACAATAAAAGTGTAGATATTCACTTAGTGAAGCATATATTCAAGGTTCAATAATTTTGTCCAAATAATATTACTCCACTTAAGACAGTCAGAATTCTATTTTACATTTGTACCGTTTGCATATGTAGTAGCTGTGTCATGGTTTTGGTATTGTGGATCACGTCTTGGCTCACAATCACAAGTGATCCCATCATTCCATTTTTTGAAAACCAGATGAAACCATCTTAAGCATCTAGTCTCAAGCATACTTGAGACCATATAATTTATTTCATCAAGTGCTGTTTCTTAATTCATAGCTTATGGTTGTGTCAGTGTTGACCTACTGAAATACTTCCAGTCTTGATCAGATTGGTGAAGAAGTTTGCTGTATCTCTAGATAAAGATGCTTCCATGTTTAACTGTCTTCATAATTATTTTTTTCACCTCTTTTCTACTCAGAGTTTGTCTATGTTTACCTTTCTATCTAATTTCTTTATAATTTGAATTCTGAGTCTCAGAAGTCTTTTGAAGTAAACACAACTTGCAAACAAGTCACTCTTCAGCTTATTTTTAAATAGTATGAGTATCTATCATACATATCTAGTTAGAATATCTATCTAGACATTCTTTAATGTCTAGAAAATGTGCTATTCAGAAAAAAATATTTTCTCTTTTTTAAAATTGCTCAATTAATCAGAATTCTTTTTTAGACTGAAGACATTAGAACCAGACATAGAATACTATAAATCATTATCTTGATTTGCTTGTCTTAATACCCTTTATTATAGTCTTCAGTTATTCAGTCACAGTCTCTATTTCTTCAGTTTGTGTTTTGACTTTTTTTTCCCTTCAATCCTTTATATATTCTCTGTTTATTTTTCTTCCTCTTCAGTTAAAAACCTACTCATTTTTCCGTGGTTTGATAATTGCTTCATTATCAAAAATAATAGAAAAATAAGATAATTTTGAAGCAAGATGATAGTTTTTTCAAGTATTGCAAAGCATCTGTGAAAAAATGGAAAGAATTAGGAGTGACTTATTGCATAAAGACTGAATATTTAAAATAATGTCAGTTGTATAGAAGATATGAAATCAGTGCTGGGGCTTGAAGAACAGCAAGTCTTAAACTACAATAAAGAAAACCTTTATTGTAAAAAGCAGAATTGGTAAAGTCTTAAGGGCATATTATATGGTGGGTGTTATGTGTATTGCAGTAGAGTATACTTCTTTTTAATTTTTTTCTCTGTTAATTTCCCCCAGTACTTTTTAAAATTTCTTTTGTTTTAATGCAGATTTTAATACAGACTCTAAACTGTTGAAAGTAGTGACTACTTTAAATTGTGTATCCAAAGAGTGAATATTCTTAATATGGGATAGAACTGTAAAGAACTATTTACTCTAGTACTAAGTGTTGGGACTTTAAAAGAAGAGAAACATATAGGGCTCAAGACAGCCACAGTGAGATTAGATGGGTGGAATTTTGTATGGAATATAGGAATGTCAGCTTTGAAAAATGACAGTTCCTCATTATGATACTGTAAATTGACTTTTGAGATGTGTTATCCTAGATAATTTCCTCCAAGTGAATGTCACAAAGCAGTCCAAAACCACACTTAAGTTAAAAACAGCAAAACAAAATATATGTTTGACTGACTATATGCTTGAATATATCTTAAGCAGAAAAAACAAAGTGACTAAAATAAAAAAACCCTGTATATTCTTAAAGCAATCCCTTGCTTAGTGCTTCTAGGAAATTCCTTCACTTTCATCTTGGTCTCCAAGTTGCAACAAATCTTATCTCTCTTTTTTATCTCTTATCTTTTTAGTTCCTGGGGGGGATTTTTGGTCACATTTAAGGTCTTGATTCTGTCTCTTTTTTCCATCTGGCAATTTCTTTGGATGACATTTTTCTAGGGACTCGTCCTTGGATGGTAGTATGCCTCTCACTGATTAGACAAAAATATTTTTGTAAATGAATGTAACAAATATAATTATTCTAAATCTTCTAGAAATGCTTAAGGACTTTTAGATAATCCTTGCAAGATTGTAGTGGCCTACTTTTCATTCTTTCTCCTCCAGAATTATTCTTCATTATAAGATTTTGCATAACTGTAAAGTACAACTGCAGTAGCATATAAGTTACACATTATTATAGATAATAAATATTAGAGAGGTTTTTGGCAGGTTTTGAAACCTTATGTGTCAAGAATTTTACTTACATAGCTGTAGAAATTCAAAGAATGGTTTGAGTTGAAAGGGACCGTGTCACGGTTCCCTTTCACTAGACAGGTTGCTCAAAGCTCCATCCAACCTGGTCTTGAACATTTCCAGGGAGGGAGCATCCACAACTTCCCTGGGCAACCTGTGCAAGTGCCTCACCATCCTCATAGTGAAGAATTTCTTCCTTACATCTAATTTAAATCTACCCTCTTTCAGTTTAAAACCATTACCCCTTATCATGGGATCAGAGATATTCCAGATACATTTGCAGAAATAGAAACTTTCTTATATTATTTCTATGAAAAGATGGAATATTATTTTTTTTTTATTGTGTTGTACAAAGACAACTAGGTCTTCTTTTTTCTTTCCTAAAATGTGTACTGTATTTTTCCAGTTAATAATTGTTTCTTTATTTAGGGTGTTAATGTGTAACTCATGGGATGTTTTCTAAAAATAGATTTGGTTGTATTCTAGCCCAACAGCTTCTCTGGGGATTTTCAGGTATGGTTATTAACTGAAGATGTACTGGTTTGGATTGAAGCTTGGTATTTGTGTGAATTCAGTGATAAGCTGTTTTCATTACCCCAGCTGTCTTGTAAACAAAACTTGCCAGATAGAGCTGCCAGAAGATAGCTACCAAAGATAATTATGAAAAGAGTTCTGAATACAGTTAAGGGGAAGATGCATATCGATGAAGGAAACCTTGTAGTCATGTTACATAGAAATGATCAATATTTTCATTGGTTTATTTATATATATATTTTTTTTATAATTTCCCATGCAGGAAGATTTCCAGTATTTTAAAATCACACATACAGGTTTTAAAACAGTATTTCTAAAGTTCTTTGCTCAAATAGTGGGATTTCAGCTTAGCTTTTAAGCAGATTCTTATCTTACTGGTCCACTGATGCAAGTATTTCTCACTTTGACAAGGCTGCTGTGTTTTATCTGTGTTTTCTGTTCAATAGAACTAATAGAATGCATAGCTCTGTAAGCATGAATTGCAAAGAAAAAATAAAATTCTGAAGGGTGTCTTTCTACTGATTTCCAGCAGAGCAGGGATAGTAGATAATACCTTTAATTGGACTGTTGCTATTGAGGAAATGGCAGTGCTGTCTAGATGGAAAAAGGATCTGAAATTCAAGTAGACGTCTTTCTTCCATTTCTGTCATGGCTTTTGGTGTGGTTGGGGGAGGCAATGATGCTTTTATAGTCTGTACTGTATTCTTACCCCCGGACATCCTGTAGTTTTTAAGTATAAGCTGTCTTAATAATAATTGAGACAACTGTTAACTCATATTTCTTTTAGTGAGGGCTTTGATAAGCATAAAAACATATACATCTAAACTTAATTTCAGCACTCCTCGCAAAACTAAGTTTTGTTGATTGTCAGTTTTAGTGTACCTGCACTTGAGCTGCTCTTTGCTATATCTAACAAAGTATTTCAAATCTATTTGAATCTTTGCAATTATAGACAAATAATGAATGAGATTCTTATTTACTGCTAGGCAAATAAGTAGGGTAAAGAATCAATCAACCAGTAAAAAAAAAGTTTGGAGCCTCTACTTTGGTTGTAAATCCATAGTTGCTATGTATGCCTGAGAAGCTTTGTGTCAAACTAACAAATAACGTATTGATTGTTTTCAATTTGTTTTTATTTTTGTACTAATATGGAATGTGTTTACTTTTAATTAACTCCTAAAAGCAAGGGCAGATGGTATTTGCAGTTCTATTTAACTTTTTTTTTCCCCACAAGTTAGATTATTTTTTTTGACCCCTCTTCCCTCTAGCCAAAAGCACTTTATTATGTAACTCTGCTCTGTGATTTTCATGGCTTTGCCATTTTGCTGTAATTTCAGGAAGGCCATGCACTCAGCTGCAGCTTCTGAATCCAGAAAGATTTGCCCGGCTCATTAAAGAAGTTATGAATAGCGTGTGGCCTGGCAGAGACATGGTGGTACAGTGGTATCCAGGTTTGGAAGACAAAAATCACCCATCAGTTTCCTGGCTTAAGATGGTTTGGAAGAACCTGTATATACATTTTTCTGATGACTTGAGTATGTTTGATGACATGCCGCTTATCCCCAAGACGCTGCTGGAGGAAAACCAAACATCAGTGGAACTGGTTAGATTTAGGAATCCGTCACCTATCATTCTGGAAGATGAATCTGAGACTCAGCTCCCAGAATATGTAGCTGATATTATTCAGAAAGTTGGTGGAGTTGTACTTAAGAAGCTGGACATTTCTATCCAGCATCCACTTATAAAAAAATATGTGCATCCACCATTACCAAGTGCTGTTTTACAAATAATGGAAAAAATGTCCTTACAGAAACTATGCAATCAGGTTGCATCGTTCCCATCAACACATAAAGATGCTCTCAGAACATTCTTAGCTAGTTTAACTGATGCAAGTGAAAAAGAGAGAAGAATTATTCAGGAATTGCTAATATTTAAAAAAATTGATAAATCATCTGATGAAAGTGTCCCTGTTTTTACTGGGCTGAAGGGTAGTAAGGTGTTACACCACACTGCCAAAATTCCTCCTGGTCTAAGATTTTCTGTTCCGATAATCGACAGCAGTGATGAAGCTACTATTCGCTTAGCTAACCTGCTGAAAATAGAACAGCTAAAGAGCACAGATTGCTTGAAGTTTATTATACAAGATATAAGAGGTGATTTTTATTCATACGATGAAATAGCACTGATAATGCAATGGGTTCTTGAAAATCTGACTTTTTTGAAAAATGAGAATACAGATGTGATAGATTGGCTGACATCACTAAAGTTTATTAAAATTTCACAGGAAAAGATAATGTCAGCAAATGAACTCTTTGATCCTGAGGTAGAACTTCTGCAAAATTTGTTTTATGCTGAGGAAGAAATTTGCTTCCCCCCTGTTATTTTTACATCTTCAGATATTCTTCACTCTCTAAGACAAATAGGCTTAAAAAATGAAGCCAATCTTGAGGAAGATGATATTATGAGAGTGGCAAGTAAAATTGAAAGTTTGCATGCTAACTCTAACACTGATCATGATTTACTGTTAAGAAAAGCTAGAACTCTCTTGATGATTTTGAACAAAAACCATACGCTGCTTCACTCATCTGAAACAAAGGCTGCACTGAAAAAAATAAAATGGATTCCTGCATGTAAGGAAAGACCTCCAAACTACCCAGGATCCTTAGTTTGGAAAGGGGATCATTTTAGTCTGTGTTCACCACCAGAAATGTGTGACATGTCTCATGCAATTTTAGTTGGTTCCTCAGTTCCTCTTGTGGAAAATGTGCTGTTGGATGTAGAAAAAGCACTTGGCATCCCAACCAAGCCCAGTATAAAAGCAGTCTTAAAACATTTCAAGGTCGTGGTTGATTGGCACAGTTCTAAAACCTTCAGTGATGAGGACTATTATCAATTTCAGCATATCTTGCTTGAGATTTATGGATTTATGCATGATCATCTAGAAGAAGGCAAAGAAGCTTTTAAAGCCCTGAAATTTCCCTGGGTTTGGACAGGTAAAACATTTTGTTCCCTCACACAAGCAGTAATCAAGTCAGTACCTGATCTTGATCTCCAACCTTATCTACATTATGTGCCAAAAACTATGGCGAAGTTTCATCAGTTGTTTAAATGTTGTGGCTCAATCGAGCAGTTAACACCAGACCATGTTTCTATGGTCATTCAGAAAATATATCTAAAAAGCGAGCAGTCTCTGTCGGAACAAGAGAGTAAACAAAATCTTCACATTATGTTGAGCATCATAAGGTGGCTGTACAGCAATCAGATTCCTGCGAGTTTGCATACACCTATGCCACTATACAGTGGCAAACTTCCTTATAAGCTTGCAATGAGGCCAATTCATGAGTGCTGTTACTGTGATATCAAAGTTGATGACTTAAATGATTTGCTTGAAGATTCTGTTGAACCAATAATTTTGGTGCATGAAGACATACCAATGAAAACCGCTGAGTGGTTAAATGTCCCGTGTCTTAGCACAAGATTGATTAATCCAGAAAATATGGGATTTGAGCAGTCTGGGCAAAGAGAACCGCTGACTGTAAGAATTAAAAATATTTTGGAAGAATACCCTTCCATTTCAGATATCTTTAAAGAGCTTCTTCAAAATGCTGATGATGCTAATGCAACAGAATGTAATTTCCTGATCGACATGAGAAGAAATATGGATATAAGAGAGAATCTTCTGGACCCAGGAATGGCAGCATGTCATGGTCCAGCTTTGTGGTCATTCAATAATTCTGAATTTTCTGACTCTGATTTCTTAAATATAACTCGATTGGGAGAGTCTTTAAAAAGGAGTGAAATTGACAAAGTAGGAAAATTTGGACTGGGATTCAATTCCGTTTATCATATCACTGATGTTCCTATTATTTTGAGCCGGGAGTTCATGATCATGTTTGATCCAAATGTTAACCATATCAGTAAGCATATTAGAGATAAATCAAACCCTGGGATCAAAATCAACTGGAGTAAACAACAGAAGAGGCTGCGAAAATTTCCCAATCAGTTTAAGCCATTTATAGGAGTTTTTGGTTGCCAGCTGCCACTGACCGTAGAATCTCCATACAGCTACAAAGGAACACTTTTCAGGCTGTCCTTTAGAACTCAGCAGGAAGCTAAAGTGAGTGAGGTCAGCAGCACATGTTACAATACAGCAGACATTTACTCTCTTGTGGATGAATTTAGCATTTGTGGTCATAGACTGATAATATTCGCTCAAAGTGTAAATTCAATGGTTTTGAAATACTTGAAAATTGAGGCAGATGATCCAGGGGTGGCACAGGATGTTGTCACTATCAAAAAAAATCTGTGTTCTTCCAAAGCCTTGACTGCACCAAATGTAAGTGTTTTAAAAGAAGCAGCTAAAGTCATGAAGGTTTGCAGCAGCGGCAGTAATAAAAAGCTTCCCACTGAAACACCAAAGTCCTCATGTATCTTACAGATAGTAGTAGAAGAATTTCACCACGTATTTAGGCGGATTGCTGATTTACAGTCTCCACTTTTCAGAGGTACAGAAGATGATCCAGCTTCTCTCTTTGAAATGGCTAAATCAGGACAGATAAAAAGATCAGCTGATGAATTGCCACAGAAAACAGTAGATTCAACAACATGGCTTTTATGTTCTTGCATGGACATTGGAGATGCTTTAAAATTTTCATTACATGAAAGTGGACGAAGACTAGGACTTGTTCCCTGTGGCGGAGTAGGAGTGTTGTTGTCTGAAACCCAGGATCAAAAGTGGGTTGTGAAACCTAATTGCAACACCATAGGTGAAGTATTCTGCTATTTACCTCTACGAATAAAAACAGGTTTACCTCTTCACATAAATGGCTGCTTTGCAGTTACTTCAAATCGAAAAGAGATCTGGAAAACAGACACAAAAGGAAGATGGAATACAGTATTCATGAGGCATGTCATTGTAAAAGCCTACATAGAAGCACTTTGTGTTCTACGTGACATGGCAATCAATGGTGAGCTAGTTGACTACAGTTACTCTGCAGTGTGGCCTGATCCTGATTCAGTTCATGATGATTTTTCTGTTATTTGTCAGGGGTTTTATGAAGATATAGCTCATACAAAAAGCAAAGAAGGGATCAAAGTGTTTTCTGATGGTTTCTCTTGGGTTTCCATGAAGAATGTGAGGTTTTTAGATGACTCTATACTGAAACGACCAGATGTTGGACCGTCAGCTTTTAAGATCTTTCTGAAGTACCTTAAAAAAACTGGTTCCAAAAATCTGTGTGCTGTAGATCTCCCATCCTGGGTAAAGACAGGATTTGAAGAAGCAGGATGCAAATACATATTATTGGAGAACACTTTCTCTGAGAAACAGTTCTTTTCTGAGGTATTTTTCCCTAATGTTCAGGAGATTGATGCAGAGCTGCGTGATCCTTTGATGCGTTACATTCTCAATGAAAAAGTTGAGGAGTTCTCAGGAATTCTTCGTGTTACTCCATGTATTCCCTGTTCATTGGATGGACATCCGTTAGTTACGCCATCGAGACTGATCCATCCTGAAGGAAGAGTTGCAAAGTTATATGATGCTGAAGATGGAAGATTTCCTTATGGGACCACTCAGGATTATCTTAACCCCGTTATTTTGGTTAAACTCGTTCAGTTGGGAATGGCTAAAGATGATATTTTGTGGGAAGATCTGATAGAACGTGCAGAGTCAGTAGCTGAAATTAACAAGAGTGATCATGCTGCAGCTTGTCTCAGAAGCAGTATTATATTGAGTCTTATTGATGAAAAACTAAAATCTAGGGACCCTAGAGCTAAAGAATTTGCTGCAAAATGCCAAACCATCCCTTTCCTTCCTTTCCTTAGCAAACCAGCGGGCTTCTCACTGCACTGGAAGGGCAGTGATTTTCAGCCTGAAGCAATGTTTTCAGCAACTGATCTTTTCACTGCTGATCATCAAGATACAGTTTGCCTAATACAACCAATTCTTAATGAAAATTCCCACTCCTTTAAAGGTTGTGGTGCTTTGTCATTAGCTGTCAAAGAATTTTTGGGTTTACTGAAGAAACCAGCTGTCAATTTGGTCATGAATCAGTTAGAAGAAGTTGCTAAGTCATTTGATGGAATCACGCTATATCAAGAAAATATCACGAATGCTTGTTACAAATATCTACATGAAGCAATGTTACAGAATGAGTCAACAAAAGCTGTGATAATTGAACAACTGACAAACCGTAGTTTTATTCTGGTTGAGAATGTGTATGTTGATCCAACAAAAGTGTCTTTTCATTTAAATTTTGAAGCAGCACCCTTTCTATATCAGTTGCCTAATAAATATAAAAATAGTTTCCGTGAGCTATTTGAAAGTGTGGGTGTAAGACAGGCTTTTACAGTTGAAGATTTTGCTGCAGTTCTGGAATTAATAAATCAGGAAAGAGGGACCAAACAACTAACAGAAGAAAACTTTCAGCTCTGCAGGAGAATAATTAGTGAAGGAATATGGGGCCTCATTAGAGAGAAGAAGCAGGAATTTTGTGAGAAAAAGTATGGTGAGATTTTGTTACCTGATACTCGCCTTGCACTTCTGCCTGCAAAATCATTGTGTTACAATGACTGTCCATGGATTAAAGTTAAAGACACAACTGTTAAGTATTGTCATGGTGATATTCCAAGAGAGGTTGCAGTAAAGCTTGGAGCAATACCAAAACGCCATAAAGCTTTAGAAAGATATGCATCCAATATCTGCTTTACTACCCTTGGAACAGAATTTGGTCAGAAAGAAAAATTGACAAGTAGAATTAAAAGCATTCTTAATGCCTACCCTTCAGAAAAAGAAATGCTGAAAGAGCTCCTTCAGAATGCGGATGATGCAAAAGCTACAGAGATCTGTTTTGTGTTTGATCCGAGACAGCATCCGTCTGATAGAATATTTGATGAGAAATGGGCACCACTTCAAGGACCAGCATTGTGTGTTTACAACAATCAGCCTTTTACAGAAGATGATATTCGAGGAATTCAGAACCTTGGAAAAGGTACAAAAGTAGGAAATCCCTGTAAAACTGGACAATATGGTATAGGTTTCAATTCTGTTTATCATATTACCGATTGCCCTTCTTTCATATCTGGCAATGATATACTTTGTATTTTTGATCCTCATGCTAGATATGCACCAGGATCAACATCAACAAGTCCTGGCCGCATGTTTAGAGATTTAGATGCAGATTTCAGAACACAGTTCTCAGATGTACTGGACCTCTACTTGGGAAATCACTTTAAACTGGATAATTGTACAATGTTTAGGTTTCCTCTTCGAAATGCAGAAATGGCAAAAGTATCAGAAATTTCCTCAGTTCCATGCTCAGATAGAATGGTCCAAAATCTTTTAGATAAGCTGCGTACAGATGGAGCAGAACTCTTAATGTTTTTGAACCATATGGAAAAAATTTCTATTTGTGAGATAGAAAAAACAACAGGAGCACTGAATGTGTTATATTCTGTACAAGGCAAAATCACTGATGGAGACAGACTGAAACGAAAGCAATTCCACGCATCTGTAATTGACAGTGTAACTAAAAAAAAGCAGCTAAGCGAAATACCTGTGCAACAGATTACTTATACAATGGATACTGAAGACTCTGAAGGAAATCTTACAACTTGGTTAATTTGTAACAGGTCAGGCTTTTCTGCCATGGAAAAGGTATCCAAAAGTGTGGTATCAGCCCACAAGAATGAGGACATCACTCTTTTTCCACGGGGCGGGGTAGCTGCTTGCATTACTCACAATTACAAAAAACCCCACAGAGCGTTCTGTTTCTTACCATTGTCACTGGAAACTGGATTACCTTTTCATGTGAATGGACACTTTGCTCTGGATTCTGCAAGAAGAAATCTATGGCGTGATGACAACGGTGTTGGAGTAAGAAGTGACTGGAATAGTAGTCTCATGACAGCACTGATAGCACCGGCGTATGTTGAACTGCTGATTCAGCTGAAGAAACGGTATTTTCCGGGCACTGATCCTACAGTATCCGTGCTGCAAAACACACCCATTCATGTTGTGAAAGACACGTTAAAAAAATTTTTGTCCTTTTTTCCAGTTAACAGACTTGATATTCAGCCAGATTGGTATTGTTTAGTGAAAGCAGTTTACAGTTGCATTTATGAAGATTTGAAGCGTCTTTTACCTGTTATGCGAGCTCCAAATATTGATGGTTCTGATTTGCATTCTGCTGTTATCATTACATGGGTTAACATGTCTACTGTGAACAAAGGCAGGCCATTCTTTGACAATTTACTACAGGATGAATTGCAGCATCTTAAAAATACAGAATACAACATCACAACGCGGAAGACAGTGGCTGAAAATGTTTACAGACTCAAGCACTTACTTTTAGAAATTGGATTCAATTTGGTATATAATTGTGATGAAACTGCAAATCTTTACCACTGCTTGGTAGATGCAGATATTCCTGTCACCTATGTGACACCTGCTGATGTCCGATTATTTTTGATGACATTTTCTTTTCCAGACTCTAATTGCCACATTGGAAAGTTACCCTGTCGTCTTCAGCAAACAAATTTGAAACTCTTCCATAGTCTCAAACTTCTTGTTGACTACTGTTTTAAAGATGCAGAAGAAAATGAAATCCAAATTGAGGGCTTGCCACTCCTGATTACTCTTGACAATGTTTTGCAAATTTTTGATGCAAAGAGACCAAAGTTCTTAACCACATACCATGAACTGATTCCATCTCGCAAGGATCTCTTTATGAACACATTGTATTTGAGATACAACAATATTTTACTTAACAGTGAAGTAGCAAAAGTCTTTGATATCAGAAGTTTTGCTGAATTGTTATCATCTGTGTTACCCAGAGAATATAAAACTAGAAATTGTATGAAATGGAAGGAGAACTTTGCAAGTGAATCTTGGCTTAAAAATGCCTGGCATTTTATTAGTGAGTCTATAAATATTAAGGAAGAGCAAGAGGATACGCAAGCAAAATTTGATGATGTTGTTGAAACTTTGAAGGACTGGACTTTGCTGCCGGGTGTAAGGTTTACAGTCTCTGCTAATCATCTTGTTGTGCCAGAGTGTGATGTTTTGCTGCCCCTCAGCATTATGCATATAGCTGTTTTTCCAAATGCTCAAAGTGATAAAGTCTTTCATGCTTTAATGAAGACAGGCTGCATTCAGCTGGCATTGAACAAAATTTGCTCCAAAGACAGTGCCTTAGTGCCTTTGTTGTCAGGATGTACAGCAAATATAGATAATCCTTCCAGCATTCTGAAAGCCATCCAATATATGGTACAGACATCAACTTTTAGGACTGAGAAGTTAGCAGAAAGTGACTTTGAGGCTCTCTTAATGTACTTCAATTGCAATTTATGTCATTTGACGTCTCAGGATGACATTAAAATTTTAAAGTCTCTTCCGTGCTATAAATCAATCAGTGGCCGATACATCAGCATTTCAAAATACGTGACGTGTTACGTCCTCACTAAAAACATCCCCTCAGTAGAAGTAGACAGATGGACACAGTCGACCTCGTCAGCTTTTCTTGAAGAGAAGGTTCATCTGAAAGAGTTGTATACTGTGCTTGGCTGTGTATCTGTGGATGACCTCGAAGTGTACTTAAAACATCTTCTGCCAAAAATTGAATGTCTGTCTTATGATGCAAAATTAGAACACTTGATCTACTTAAAGAACAGGCTAACTAGCATTGAAGAAACTTCAGAAATGAAAGAACAGCTGTTTGAAAAGCTTGAAAGCATTTTGATCATTCATGATGCAAGCAACAGATTAAAACCTGCAAAATATTTTTATGACAGGACTGTAAAAGTCTTTGAAGTTATGCTTCATGAAAAATTCTTTATACCTCAAGAATTTTTTAAGAAACTAGAGCAACTTACAAAACCGAAAAATCAAGCTGCATTCCTTCCATCATGGGTAACCTTTCTGCGACATATTGGATTGAAATTCATCATTTCACAGCAACAGTTATTACAGTTTGCTAAGGAGATCAGCATGCGAGCGAATACAGAAAACTGGTCTAAAGAAACACTACAGAATACTGTTGATGTCCTCCTTCATCACATATTTCAAGAAAGAACTGACCTTTTGTCAGGAAATTTTCTGAAAGAATTGTCATTAATTCCTTTTCTGTGCCCTGAACGAGCTCCAGCAGAATTTGTTAGATTTCATCCTCAGTATCAAGAAGTTAATGGGACACTTCCTCTTATACGATTCAATGGGGCACAGGTGAATCCTAAATTCAAACAGACTGATGTGCTGCAGTTGCTGTGGACTTCATGTCCCATTCTCCCTGAGAAAGCAACACCTTTAAGCATCAAAGAACAAGAAGGAAGTAGTCTTGGTGCACAAGAACAACTTGAGCAAGTTTTAACTATGCTGAATGTTAATTTGGACCCTCCCCTGGACAAAGTCATCAATAACTGCAGGAACATATGCAATATAACAACTTTGGATGAGGACATGGTGAAAACTAGGGCCAAGGTCCTAAGAAGCATTTATGAATTTCTTAGTACAGAGAAAAGAGAATTCCGTTTTCAGCTTCGAGGAGTTTCTTTTGTAATGGTGGAAGATGGTTGGAAACTCCTTAAGCCTGAAGAGGTGGTAATAAACCTTGAGTATGAATCTGATTTTAAACCTTACCTTTACAAACTTCCTTTAGAACTTGGTACTTTCCATCAGTTATTTAAACATTTGGGTACTGAAGATGTAATTTCAACAAAGCAGTATGTTGAAGTTCTAGGTCGGATTTTCAAGAGCTCAGAAGGAAAGCAATTGGATCCTAATGAAATGCGCACAGTTAAAAGAGTAGTTTCTGGCCTGTTCAAAAGTCTTCAGAATGATTCTGTCAAGGTTAGGAATGACCTTGAGAATATGAGGGATTTTGCCCTTTACCTTCCCAGTCAAGATGGAAGGTTGGTAAAGTCTAGTATCTTAGTTTTTGATGATGCACCCCACTACAAAAGCAGAATCCAAGGTAACATTGGTGTGCAAATGCTGGTTGATCTTAGCCAGTGTTACTTAGGCAAAGACCATGGTTTTCACACTAAACTGATAATGCTGTTCCCTCAGAAACTGAGGCCTCGTTTACTTAGCAGTATTCTTGAAGAACAGTTGGATGAAGAGTCTCCCAAAATTTGTCAGTTTGGAGCATTGTGTTCTTTGCAGGGAAGGTTACAGTTACTGTTGTCTTCAGAACAATTCATCACAGGACTCATTAGGATTATGAAGCATGAAAATGACAATGCTTTTTTAGCTAATGAAGAAAAAGCAATAAGGCTTTGTAAAGCTTTGCGAGAAGGTTTGAAAGTTTCCTGCTTTGAGAAGTTGCAAACGACACTAAGAGTTAAAGGTTTTGCTCCTATTCCCCACAGCAAAAGTGAAACATTTGCATTCCTGAAGAGGTATGGAAATGCAGTAATACTGCTTTACATACAGCATTCTGACAGCAAAGACATAAATTTCCTGTTAGCATTAGCGATGACCTTAAAATCTGCAACTGACAACCTGATTTCTGATACCTCATATTTAATTGCTATGCTGGGTTGTAATGATATTTACCGGATTGGTGAGAAGCTTGACAGTTTAGGAGTGAAGTATGACTCTTCTGAGCCATCAAAACTTGAGCTACCAACACCTGGCACTCCTATACCAGCTGAAATTCACTATACACTTCTTATGGATCCAATGAATGTATTTTATCCTGGTGAATATGTTGGGTATCTTGTTGATGCTGAAGGTGGTGATATATATGGATCATATCAACCAACTTATACCTATGCAATCATTGTACAAGAAGTAGAAAGAGAAGATGATGAAAGTCCCAGTTTTCTAGGGAAGATCTACCAGATTGATATTGGATATAGTGAATATAAAATAGTGAGCTCTCTTGACTTGTACAAATTTTCAAGACCCGAGGAAAGTTCTCAAAGCAGGGATAGTGCACCTTCTACCCCAACCAGTCCCACAGAATTTCCAGCACATGGACCGAGGACAATTCCACCTCTCTTCACTGGTAGAGAGAGCCACAAAACAATGTCCTCAAAACATCACTCTCCAAAAAAGATAAAATCAAACTCCTTGCCCGAAATATTAAGAGAAGTGACATCTGTGATTGAACAGGCTTGGAAGCTTCCAGAGTCTGAAAGAAAAAAGATTATTAGGAGGCTGTATCTTAAATGGCATCCAGATAAAAATGCAGAGAATCTTGATATAGCTAATGAAGTTTTCAAACATTTACAGAATGAGATTAACAGGCTAGAAAAACAGGCCTTTATGGATCAAAATATGGACAGAGCCTCAAGAAGACCATTTTCATCCTCTGCTTCTCGATTTCAGTCAGATAAATTTTCATTTCAGAGATTTTATACTTCATGGAATCAAGAAGCCACAAGCCACAAATCTGAAAGGCAACAGTATAAAGAAAAGTGTCCATCTTCCACGGGGCCATCTCACTCACAACGCTTTTTTGTCCCACCTACATTCAGGTCTGTTGGCAATCCTGTAGAGGCACGTCGATGGCTTAGGCAGGCCCGAGCTAACTTCTCAGCTGCAAGAAATGACCTTCATAAAAATGCCAACGAATGGGTATGCTTTAAATGCTACCTTTCTACTAAACTAGCCTTGATTGCAGCTGACTACGCTGTGAAGGGCAAATCAGACAAAGACGTAAAACCAGCAGCCCTTGCACAAAAGATAGAGGAATATAGTCAGCAACTTGAAGGGCTTACAAATGATGTTCAGACATTGGAAGCTTATGGAGTAGATAGCTTAAAAACTAGGTATCCTGACTTACTTCCTTTTCCACAGATTCCCAATGATAGGTTTACCTCAGAAGTTGCTATGAGAGTGATGGAATGTACTGCTTGTATCATAATAAAACTTGAAAACTTTATACAACAAAAACTGTAAATGATTTGAAGAGGTTAGGGAACTGTTTTGTCAAGAGCATGTGAACGGGTACCCATGTGATCGTGCAGGTTACTGAACATCCAAGAAGTTACACATTGCAGAGAAGTTGAGAAGTGCAGCGCACGAAGGTGAATGGTACTGAAGTACTTAGAACTGCAATTTATTTAAACAGGATTTTTTTTAAACTGAGCCTGCTGTATAAGCAAACTGTAAAACATGAATCATTTTTAAAATTTGCGAGGAGACTGAGCTGCAAATATTAGCTGTATGTACAATATTGTGATTAATTGGCCTATTATTGAACTGCACTTTATATAACCAAAGCTTAGCTTTCTGGTAGATGAAGCCTGTAATTATACTTCTTAGATTTTATTTCCCTTAATATAATGTTTCCAAAATGGTAATGTTGGTTTCAATGTACTAATCTTAAGACTGGACATACAATGAAATGGGAGATGGGATGGAATTTAGAATAACTTTGGAGGTATTGCTCCAAAGCATTTATGTATTCTTTTGTGTTCTGTGGACATTGGTGTCACTCATGGTAATACTCTTATCAGCTGGATCTGATTATAAATTTGCTGCAGCATCACATTGTGGACACTTAAAGGATAGTTTAGTACCTGTGAACTGTTACATTTATGTTAATGCTGAATAATGATACTTGATTTAACATGCAACTTTATGTCATGCATTGATTGCATTTACTTTATTGTAAAGTAATTATTTAATTTACTTTTTTTTTCCTAGAGCCTGTCATTTTTGTTTAATGAAAAATGCATGTGGATGATATAAAATTGGTGAACATTATGATATGGTGGTTTATGATTTTTTTTTTTTTGAACACCAAAACTCAGTTTTTGGACATCTAAATGCTTGAGGGGTTTTTTTGTTTGTTTGTTTTGGGGTTTTTTTCCTGTGTGTGTGCCTTTGTGTGTGTACATATATATATATTTTTCCACAAACAATCATTGATAATAGTACAATTCAATAACCCATTTTTGGTGTACACTGAACACTGTTTTTTGTTACATGTTTAAAGGTGCTGCAATGTAATGCTCTTTTTATTTTGTTGTCCACTACAGTCCTAGAGAAGTCTGATTTTTAGTTGACACTCTTTCTTTTACAGTTTGTAATACTTTTGGTAATGTCATGCAATATGTTCAACATTAGCTATTTGTAAAAAAAAAAGAAAAAAGAAAAATAAAAAAAAATATGGAAGGATAATGCTAAATGGAAGGATTTTTCTTTGCTGGATCAGCAGTTAAACATTTTCCAATGACATGCTATTACAGTTGTTTACTTGACAGCACAGTGAAATTGTAATTTAACTTGCAGAATACAAAGGCGAATAAACAGCACTGAGCTTTCAGCCTGATAATGTTATAATCCAAACATAAAAAATCATGATGAAGACTTCTTCAGTTTTGTGCAAATTTATAAAGGGCTTGTTGTCTTCTGAAAAACCCTGCAAATTGTAGTAGGAAGAAATGTCATGCTTGGAAAAAGATACTGCTTCTGATTGTGAAGCCCTATTATTATTTCTGCTATTAAATATTAAGTGCCATAATTTTAATAAAGAAAAATGCAAACATATATTTAAGTCTGATGTGCTTTGGTTTTATAAAATAACTACATTTACCTATTATTTTAAGCTTTCTTTTATATAGGTAAATGCACAATCTCTTTTCAATAAATTCTAAATAATTGCACAAACATTAAAATACTATTAAGGCAAAATGCTTTTTTCTTGCAATGATAAATGTTTGCAGTTTTCTCAAAGAAATTGTACACTTTGCTGATTTTTTTGCAATAAATAGCATGAAAGTAAAACACAAATCCTGGTGTGCCATGAAATAAATCAGTTTAGTTAATTCCGTATGATTTTTATAAACAGATTCCTTTGTGGCTTTTACTTACTTTGTGCATTAAGTCAGATGAATAATATTGTGTAAGCAAAATACTAACAAAAGCAAACAGTTCTGTTTTTCAGTTTAAATGGAGCTAAAACATAAAGTAGCACAATAGCATACAAACAAATAATAGAGAAACAGCATGAACACTTTTCCCATTTTTAGGTGAGATCTTGAGGAAGGGAATCTTTTAAGCACATAACTGCATTTTGTAAGCAACTTACATTGCCTTACCAGTATTATGAACCATTAAACTGTCTGTGCAGAACTACTAAACTTACTATATTTTTATTTTGTTTATTTTTTATGTATCATTGAGTGCTGACACTTGTGCGAAAGAAAATGGTCCCAGTTCTTAGCAAGTGAATGGTCTGAAGCAATTTTAAATATTGAGCCAAGGTGAGCAAGAAAACCTGAACGGCACAGAAAAAAATCTTTTTTTTCTCTTATTCCTGGGTTGATACCATCAATCAGTTACAATAGCATTTGCACATGAATGCAGAGAGACAGGCAAGAGTGGTCTCTCAACTGGAGGTCTCTTATTTTTCTCCTTTTTTTTTTTTTTTTTTTTTTTTTTAAATTTTATTTATTTGCTTAACACACTGTAACAGGCAGCCTAAATAAAGAAGCCTCATGAGACCAGGAAACCATACTGTGATAGAAACTGATTTAATGAATGCCATTTAATCCCTATTTTAAAATAGGTAAATAAATAAAATGCTCCATTGATGCTTCCTTTTGGCTCACCTGGGAGTCTTGGGAAATGCAGAATAATATATTTGTTTCTAAGCCAGGCATGGAAGCTCAGAGCAGTTAGTATGTGATGATTCCTTACTAAGGGCCTATAAAGTATATGTTACCATGTAGGTTCCACAAAAATACATTTTACAAGTAATTCTGCACATTACACAAGTTCACATGAGAGAGAATGTCTTTTTAGCCAGATAGATGCCCTGGTTGTAAAATAGTTTGGGTTGGGAGTGACCTTTAAAAGTCTAACCCTCCTGCAGTGAGTAGGGACATCTTTAACTAGATCCTGTTGCTCAGAGCCCCCTTTCAACCTGACCTTCATTGTTTCCAGACATCTTCCTCAGGGACCAGGAATATGTCTAGGAAAAGCAGCTTCAGCAGCCTTGTCTCCCAGGATTATAGTTTTGATGTTTAACAAAGATCAGTGGTACAAGAGACTGATTTAATTGTTCGTGTAGGAGCTTAACATCTAAGGAACTGTAATTGTAACAAACATTGGCAGGTTTGTTGCTAATTTTCCTCTGGAAACTGTAGAAGTTTTCTTCTAAAACAACATTAGCACCTGTTCTAAGAAGCACTGGTCATTTGTCTCAGCAATTAGTGAAAAGAAAAAGACCTTTTTTATTTTTTTATTTTTTTAAGGAGATTGTTGTGTAGCCAACTACCAAAAGAAAAAGAAATTGTTCTGTGATTATATGCAGTTTTGCAATATTTGTACTCAAATCACCATCAAAATAAAGTTACTATTCTGATATGAAAGCTAGGATTTAAGAACTATTAGTATAAGGTTTGCATTTACTTGGTACTTGAGTTGCTTTAAATGAGGCTTTAATAAAGTCTATTGTAATTGCTCCAATTAAAGTACAGGAGGGTAGTACCAACTGAGATTTCCTATCACTGGATCTGAACACTTTGAGGATGGTTGGATTGGTATTGTGGAACACAAGCAATAATTCAAAAATAATCAAACTTGACAGCCAAAGTAGATGTTTTCATTTGAAGAAGAGGCATATTTTTGTCACGTGGAGGTATTTGTCAATGAGTTTTTCATGAAAACTGTTTATCTTTTTTTTTCTTTCTGGATGATTAATTCAATAGCACTGGTGTATTTTTTTTGCTTACTTTCATCTACTACAGATGAAGACAAAGGAATTCTAGATGTCCGAGGATGAAGCCTAATTGTAAAGCATTTTCTAAATTCTGAAAAGTAAATTTTTAGTTGAGTCAAGATTTTTTCTCTTTATCAAATAATGTACATTTCACATTCTTAGACTCTTGGGAAGAGAATTTTGTTTTAAAAATGAAAACATTCATTTAAGCTGTGCTTCATTTGAACACAAAAGGAGAAGCAGATTTTTCAAAATATATAAAGTTTATTCAAGAACTCAGTTTTCAGTTAATTCTTGCAATTGCCTTGTGCATAAAGCTATATAAAGATAGACAAATGTCAATACTAAAAGACTGTGAAATGGAAACAAAGAGGGTTGTGTTTGGGCAATCACCAATAAAGTTTTGCTACCTTTCTGATAGTTTCACTTTTCCACTGTGTAACAATCCCAACCATTTACAAGAACTGCTCTAAGTAATTCTTCTTGAGGGAAAAAACTATGCAAATAACAGAGTTCACTATGCTGTTAGTATTTGTTGGTTTGTTTCCTTTTTCCTTCTCCGCTTGGATAACACTTCTGAAAATAAACTAGAGAAGTGCATTCTCTCACTTTCCTGTGCCATAATTTTCTGTTAATCTATTACTATTTACTCAAGTTTGATTCAAGTAGGAACAATAATTCTGAAGTATTAAAGAGAGATGGAAAGGCATCCACATGAAGATATCAGAAATGATAATTCAGTGAAGTATGAACTATATTGAAATTAACAACAATTCAGATTATAACATCAGCTGATTACACTGTGGTAATTTTAGCATAAACTTTGTTTCTCCACTAACCGCACCTAAAAGAAAAAAATCCCCAAAATGTTCTTCAGTGACAAGAAATTGCCATCCATGTTTTAAAAAACAATTTATATAATGCAATTATTTTCAAATTCTTTCTTGTAGCATCATGAAAAGAAAAACAAAATTGAAACAGTTGAAGAGTGGAAGTTGGTGATTTGGATGATGGCAGAGCTGAGTGTACAGCAGATCTGTTTGGTTTCCTGTACTACTCAGAATCCACCTATAGACTGAGACAGGTCCAAAAGGTTTATCTCCACAAGAAAAGCGATAGTTACTACAATGTCTGACTGAGGTGCTATAATGCTTAATAGTGTTACTAGCCAGGGAACTGCACCCCCATTTTCCTAGCTGTGAGCCACATCTTTGTAAAAATGTTAGCTAACCCAGCAACTTCACTGTAAGATGTTGCAACAGCAGTGGCTTCCAAATACCCAGTCGTTTAGGGGTTAGATTGCTTTTGTGACACATGGAAAGCCTGGATTCAATCCTTTTCTCTGTGTTAACTGGCAGATCACATTTGAAAATGTGCCTCCAAAACAAAAGTTTAAAATGCATAACTTAAAATGCCCATTTTACATTGCCAGCAGAATAGGCAGTTGTAACTAATATACTTATTTACAGTATCTGGTTAACGTTTAGGGATTAGATGAGGCAAATGAGTCACCTGGTACCACAGGGAAGTGAGCATATGTTCCCTGATGTCAGAAACATAAGTATGATGAGAATTGAAATGCCTTTGAAACTAGGTAGTGACTGAATTGTCTGAGGACTGAAGTCCTGGTTTTGCTGTTACACAATATTTATGTAAGAGACCATAGGCATTGCAGCCCTTCAGGTTACTTGTAGCAGCAATTTTTAGGTATCTGGCACATGCCTTGGAATTTCCTGTCCTTTATTTTAATACTTATACTTTCTATCAAATGAATAAACTAAGTCTGCTCATAATTGGGTTTGTTAAAGCTTGCATACGGAGCTGGAACCACCTAAACTGACTTTAAAGGAATGCTGAAGACAGTTTTCTGTTAAAGTCTGCCTCAACCATGGGCTTAGATGTAAAGAGAGATATAGATGAGAGATATAGTTGTGGAGTAGTGATACATATTCCTCCTCTCTTTAGGTCCAACAACCCTGGACTCACTCCTGAAGTTAGATGTCTAAGCACAGGAAAAGGTAATTTCAGAAATGGAAGAAGTGTGGCTTCCTTCTTCTGCCTTAGGGAGTATGTTAGCAGAGAGAGCACTCTCCAAATAACATGGGAGACCTTGATTCACTTTTCTCTTTTGCCTGAAGGGACCCAGAAGCTCAGGTTAAGCAAGTCTCCTACTTTTCCTATTGAAACTGTTCTAGTATGCATTAATTGCTGACATCTCCACCCTTCTCATGAAGGAAAATTTCACTATTGTACATTAGACTTTTGGATAAATTACAAAGGCAGTCCTTGAGGCAGGGACTGCCCAGGGCTTTACGGCAATAATAACGAATACTGCTAACTGGGGACTCTTTCTCAACGCAGTCTTCTGTGGGTGTCTGTGATCAAAACTGTTAGGTTTCTTCATTTGTCCACCAGAGCTGAAGTGGCAAGTTAAAAAAATGGAACAGTCTTAGTAGTTCTTTTGTTCTGATTCTCCTGCCAAGGGATGACGATACTTTTCATTAAAAGATGGACATTCTGTGGTTCAATAACAATAATAGGTTAAAATCTTTCTCTAGACACCAAGGCACTATGTGATAGCATATACTCCTACCTGGGTAATAATATAATAAAGTATATACAAAACAGCATCAAAGGAAGTAAAACCCCATGAGGTTTAAACATCAAGACTATTAAATACAAATCCTGCTACCCAGAGGTGTGCAAACAATTTATTTGTGTTCAGTGCAACACTGTACAGGGGAATGGGTCTGCAGTTGTGTTTCTCTACAAGGTCAATAAATAGTTTGTCAACTCTGGTGAGCATTTATTTTGTATCCAAAGTTCTAATGTAAAAAATAATAAAGAGTAGTTTTACTCTCTATGTGATGGAGTCCCACTCTGAAAAGATCAGAAACAGCAGTCCACAGCTGCAGATGGAAATTAAATAGTAATCTTAATTGAATCCTGTGGGCTGCAAAAAACGAATTTATTTTTCACCACCGCCCAAACAGTTCCTTGTGTCAGACAATCTGGAGCCACATATTATTAACTTTTTACTAGTCCAGCTGTCAGAGCAAATTACCTTGTTGAATTAGCATGTCCTAAAATCTAAAAGGGCTTAAATGAGTACAACAGTACAGGCAGTACAACAAACTATTGCTATTATAAAATATACTAACATATTTCCCTGTTGTATAGAGAACAGTTTTGAGACACAGGAAGGTGTGACTCCTCTAGCTTTTTGTATTAGTTACTTTTATATGAATGTCAGTAATAAGCAAACCAGCATATATGTTGCCAAATTAAAATAAAAGCTATTAGCAAGTTAACACCTTTTACAGAAAACGTATACAAATACCACATTTTTCATGTCTTGTGTTATTGCAAGAACAAAATTGCATAGACCATTTGCTGGCACTTTCTGAATTCCCAAAATAATGCTTTGTCTTAGCAAATAGTTCAAGTAGTTCCCTCAATTTAATTTCACCCACTAATGCAGTAAATGTTTACATGTAGTGAGAGAAAAAAAAACATGGAGCTCAAAAATATTAACAATGACATAATTATCTGACTGAGTAATAGTTCAGCAAGGAAATACATTCCTTTTATTTTTTTGTTTTATGCTTTCTGTAAGGCTGTTTTGAAAGTGTCACTGACAGAAGATATAGTTTGATTGAAGTCATTCTTCTGAAGTTAAAATGTCACTTGTGCTCTTCTTCCCCATTCACCCTGTAGTCCACAACTGTAGATACAGATTAGTTTTCTAAACTGAAGTGCTTTGTTTTTAAAATTCTGAAAATTCTGATTTTGGTAATGCTCTTTAGCAATAATATAAAACTCAGACTGGCAAGGTGGTGTGCGGCCTCTTCTGGTGCCTCACTGACAGACCCGGCTGTATTCTTGGCAAGTGGAGCCCACACCAGCCACTGACAAGTAGAGCTTCCCATCTGGACACACACAGATTTCGTAGAGCCCCTGAGAAATACGGGATTCACCCCTTGTACCCTCAGGTAATTTGGGCAGTCGCACAGTTTCAGCATCAAGCAAAAGCTGCATGGGAGAAAGCAGGACAAATGGGCTCATTAGAGGTAATTATGCAATAGCATGTCATAAAACAACTTGACTTTGTCTCAGCAGTGCTTTAAGAATATCCTTCTACCCAGACTTGTTACACTCAAAGCTGCTCTGAGACCTGGGCTTTTGGCAGACACTCGTACATGGGAGAGGGATAAACTGGTGCCCAAACCCTTCCGTAGCAGAGGCCTCCTGAAGTTCAACAAGGCCAAGTGCAATGTCCTGCACTTGGGCCATCCCAAACATGGACATAGGCTAGGTGATGAGTGAATTGAGAGCAGGCCGGCAAAGAAGGACTTGGGGGTATTGGATGAAATACTGGACACGAGCTGGCAATGTGCTCTCTCAGCCCAGAAAGCCAGTTGCATCTCACGGCTGCATCAAAAGAAGTGTGGCTGGCATGTTGAAGGAAGTGATTCTGCCCCTCTGCTCTGCTCTCATAAGACCCCACCTTCAGTACAACTCTGGGGCCTCCAGTGTATGAGAAACTTGGACCTACTTGAGCAGGTCCAGGTCAGGGCCCCAAAGATGACTGGGGGCTGGAGCACATCCCCTGTGTGGACAGTCTGAGAGAGTTGGGGTTGTTCAGCCTGGAGAAGAGAAGGCTCTGGAGACCTTACAGTGGTCTTCCAGCACTTAAAAGTGGGGCTACAGGAGACATGGGGATGGGACTGTAACGATAGGATGAGGGATAGTGGTTTTAAACTGAAAGAAGGTAGATTTAGATTAGGTGTAAGGAAGAAATTCTTTACTGTGAGCATGCTAAGATACTGGAACAGGTTGTCAGAGAACCTGTGGATGCACCCTCCCTGGAAGTGTTCAAGACCAGGTTTGGATGGGGCTTTGAGCAACCTGGTCTAGTGGAAAGTGACCCTACTCATGGCGGGGAGTTGGAACTAGATGATCTTTAAGGTGCCTTCCAACCTAAACCATTCTATGATTATGTGATTTATGATAACAGGTGGGGCCCCTGCCCACACTCTGTCTCCTAAAATCTGAGGAATTAAACTAAAAGAGCTTGAAAAAGACTTGAAGTTATTAGTTATATTTAGACAGCAAGATTAACCATAGTTACGGAAACAGAAGGTCTTGTACTCACCACACCATCACTGCTGTGTAGTTTGATATCCATCTGGGAAAGAGCTTCAATATTCCCAGCTTGTGCTTTGATATTAATTCCCCGAGGTGCATCCATGCTCAAAGATCGAGTCGGTGATTCCAACCTGAAAGCAAGAGCAGGAATTCTGACTGTAGCACATTCTCATATGTTCCTTTATGTTTGAAAAATAAGTGAACTTTGAACAAGCACTTGAAGGACCTTGCCTGAAGTAATGTAAAAGATGCAGCTTCTTTTTTCTTTAGGCAGACTTGAAAAAGGAGATAGTTATTTTAAAACACCAAAGTATCCCAAATGAAAAATATAGATTATTTCATAATACAAATGCAATGTATTATTTCAGAGATAACTTCAGATTATTTCAGTATAACAGTAATTTATTCTTTAAAACAGAAATCTATTTTTACATTCTTTACTTTGAATTGATTTTAATTTTTTGACAAAATAACATATTGCAACTAAAACAATTATTGCAGTCTGGAAGTTTTTTAATCAATAAGAGTTTTGACACTGTCATCAGTTGAAGCAAGGTTTCTCTCTGTGTGTGTATGTTGTTTAACTGAAACTTAAAAAACAGTAACTTAGTTTGAACTAAAAATTGTACAACAGAAGGTTGCAAACCCTACAGTGCCACAAGATGGCAGGAATGTACTGTGTTAGCTGAGTAATCACCTTAGGTCAGCTGGACAGGATTAACGATTTTTATTTTCCAAAGAGATGAAGCTTTGTTTCTTCAGAATTTTGGTATGATTTCCACGATAAGTAGCAGGGATAGCAGTACTAATTAAAAATCATGAGAAGGAAAGAAAAAGCCCAAGCTCAGCAACAAGCCAGTGATTATATTGCTTCTTTTGACCATTACCTAGAACTGCTTCTTCTGGAGGTATTGAGAACATTGCAGGATCAGAGTTGATACCTACTGTTGTTCCTGAATACTGGCTCACCCTTCCTGATGACACCAGCCTGAATTTTACACTATCAGCCAGCATGAAATGGGTGAATATTAAGGCTAGAGAAAATGAGTCAACAGGTGGTCCCAGTTTACTTGACATCCACGTTACCTTTTCTATTCTGTAACTTCTCTGGACATTTATAAAATAACAGGGAATTCATCCATAATGCACAGCTAAGACATGTGTTTCTGTCTCCAGGTCTGCGTATGTTCACTCACCATATGTTCTGGAAATGCAGAGGGTTGCCTGGGGGTGCGTGTCTTTGTGTGCATGCACACGTATGCAAACACACTCCCAGCAGATCCCGTGGCTCCATGTGTGCTCAACAGCTACTGATCTGGACTAAGGGAGGACTGTGCCCCAACAGCAGCAGGTCACTTACCAAGTATGTGTCAGGTAGTGAGTTTAGATGCTGACTGTCAATCACATGCTAAAGAAATTAAATGGTTTTACACACAATCCTGATGTAGCTGTCTGATGGGTTTAATTTACTCAGCTGCTTCAGTGTATTTTTGTGTGTGTGTGTGTGTGTGTTCAGTTACTTCATTAAAACTGGATTTAAAAGAAGTCAGTTTGTGCTTGAGAGAAACTTCAGTTGTATCTTAGGATTCTGAAGAAGCTAAATCCAGCTAATATCTTAAAACCTAAACCTATGATTGAGCACAGTCAAGCACAGTCACTTAAACTTCATTTTTTTTTATCCCCAGATCTGAAAATAACTCAGGCAATGTTGGCTTATCACTGCTGGCCAGAGGTAGCAGAAGAATCTCTCTTCTTTGATCTTCAAAGGTTGCTTCCAACCCAAACCATTCTATGACTCTGTGTTTCTATGATCTGCCTCTCCCCGTCATCTCCTGGGTTAGTCACCTTCAATTTGTTTAAACTCCAGACTGATCATTTAAATTCCTAAGAATGGATAACTGTATTATGGTTCCATACTGTGACTATATTAATGAAATAATTTGATGCCCTATCCCATGACTCTGTGATGACACAAAATTCTGTCATGATCATGTTGAGTACAAGGACATGAGTCTGAGTCTGTTCTGCATCAGACATCTAATATAGTATTAATAATCTTTATTAAGCAGTGTTTGTGATTTAACAACTTTTCTATGACTCTTGCTTTAGATTCTTAGCTTTACACTTTTATGAAACAGGCTGTCAATGTTCCCCTGAGTGGTTTATACGGGAGGTCTACTTCATGGGAATATTTTTTTGATGCACATTTATATGGACTACATAATGAAAAATGAATCAAAATTTATATTTTCAATATTTAAAATTTAATATATTTCCATAAGTTAGTGTCAAGGCAGTTGAACATAACCATTGCCATAGTTTGCTTTAGCAAAAAGCTGCATATATTGAAATAGCTCATGTTTTTTTGTAAAGTATTTCACCTATGTAACTAAAGTATACTTAGGCATAAATATTTATTTTTAAGGTCTCTTGAATATTACAGAATTACTGGAATAGATTTTTGAAGAGTGTATTAAACCTGGACTTTGAAAAGCAATCAAGCACTGGAGAAATATTTCTTACTTTCTTCCAAATTTAATGCTGGCAAGAAGCCTACAGACTTCGGAAGCATTTACAGATTTATGACATGACTTACATATAAATTAAATTACATGGCAGAATTACATTTGCTGTATTAATCACTATCTTAAATTTCTGCTGTTTATACAAGTCCTGTTTCTAGATTAACTAAGTCAGTCATTGGAGCTTCCTAGTAATGGAAACTGCAGTGAAGCTTAAGCACTGATTTTAAAGCATGAGATTATAGCAAAAGCAACATTCAGTAACACTAGCGATGTATTTTTTCATACAGCATTCAAAGATTCAGTGTTTCAAGTCCAGATGTACCAAAAGGGTGTCACCTAGTGTAAAATTGACTGGATGGAGTAAAATCTTGACTTTGAATGTCCTTTCTCAGTCCCAACATGGTCCTGAAGACACGTGACTTCCTCAGCCCCTTAGCCATTGACCTTACAGTCACCTGAAATCCTTCAGTGGTCTTGGCCCTGAGGCATTTCCAGTTTGTCACTGGTGGGTGGTTTTGGTCTTTTAGTGTATGCTTAAGGGA
Organism: Actenoides lindsayi; assembly: GCA_025331215.1. Classification (NCBI taxonomy): domain Eukaryota; kingdom Metazoa; phylum Chordata; class Aves; order Coraciiformes; family Alcedinidae; genus Actenoides; species Actenoides lindsayi. The sequence goes on along the minus strand of WTSP01028128.1, from coordinate 24,569 downwards.
TCACAGAACTGCCCTAGCAGAAGAGCTGAGTGATGGAGATACTTGTATGAACTCAGGGTGTCTCAGTAGAGCGCTGCAATATCAACACTGGTGGTGCTTTAAGTAGACATTTATAAGGAAAAATATTTTATTTTATTTTATTTTTTATCAGTGACCAGTGGATCTACTTAAAGCAGATGACAGGAGGAAGTTGCTCTGCACTGTGAATGGTTTGAGTTAGTCAGAAGATACATGACTGTGTGCAGATAATGGCTGATAAGAAAGTTTCAAGATCTGTTCCCTCGGCAGTGAAAGGAGGAAGAGACTCATGGCAAAACAAGATTTGGTTTACTTCCAAATGCTGGAGGGTGCTTGGAGACTGAGAAGACAGAAATTGATTGTCTTAGTGGTTTTGGTCATTTTATAGTATTTGTTTGAATTCAGGCAGTAGAATGATGAGGGTATATATTGCTACCACTCACTTTATCTTTTTCTTTTTTAATTACAGGCATATAAATTACATTTAACAGAATAGAGTGAGATCTTTATCATCTAGAGGAATTAATCTATGTAATGTGCTGTCCTAAATGAGACATCTGTCACAGCTTGTATCTCATTTGGGAAGATGGATTCTGTACTTATGAGTAGCTTCTAGGTACTGTGGTAGCTGCCAGGGGTCTATTAGCAAGTGGTGTGGTGTGGGAGGAATTGATCAGGACAGTACAACATTTGATGGCAAGGATGTGACACCCCCATTATATATGTCCTGAGGGGTACTCTAGACTAGTTGTTGCCTGACCCTGAAAACTGGACACCCAGAAAGGTTGGAGTACATTAGGCGTTCCCCAGGAGATCATAGCTTTCAGCTTAATTTAATTCAATTATCGTCATGTTTATGTATCCCAAACAGTTCCATCATGAGAACCAACAGGTGGGGAGCTCAGACAGTTGGGAGATTTACCTCAAAAGCACGTTCCTAATTTGAATTAAGATGCCCACGTAGACATATCCACACAATGTGAATCAATGGAAACCATACCTAGGCCCACTTTCAGAGCAGGTATTTTTGCCTTGCTCTCCTTCACCCTGATCCTTGCAGCCACATGGAGGTTTCTTGGCAAAGCATAGGAAAACTGCACAGTGTTAGCTAATGAAAGGCAGGGAAGGGCAGGGGAGTAGGTGGTCCCTGCTAATATTTCCTACCTCTGTCATCTGTTAGATATTGGTCCTCCAGTTGTTCACTGCAACTGAAGCAACTGATTGCAAGGAAGATAATATTTTTATCGCTGTCTTCTTACTTCTTGGTAAGATATTTCTAGAAGTTGACTATACCTTCTTGACTGTCTGCCAAGGAAATTTAGTGTTGAGATATGCAGAATAATTAATGAAGGATTGTGTGAAAGTCTTCTCAGGGAACAGCATTCAGGCTCTGGATCTCAAACCAACCTAACAACCTAAAGGCTTGGAGATTCTGGCCTTTTCCTATAAGCACGGTGCTAACTTATGGAGATACCAGATCACCAGAAATTGCTCAGTTGTCTGTTGAGGGAGAATGTGAGGGGAGTGACAGCCTGCTGCGGTTGTGGTGAAGAAGCAGCTGATACTGCCTGTGCATGCTGCAGAAATATCGATCTCTTCTTTCATCCTGTTCTCGCAGGAGACAGAAGGATGCCTTGCTGATCTTGTAAGTACCACAATGCATTAGAAAACTGGTTTTAGGACTGCAGAAAGAGTACCACAGTCTTCTGGAGCCCAAATTTCCTACTGCAATGTGAGGTTGCTTGACTCAGACCAGAACAGAGGAACCAGCTTGCTTCTGTGAATTTGGGGAATAGTTTATTCCTTCCTTTTGACCACTTTTTGTCCTTTCCATCTTATGAGTCAGCATCTGTCCTAAATTCAATGGGGATGTAATTCCTTGGTATGACTTTAGATAAAAGTTCCACACATGTATGCATTCCTACTTGAGGAAGACCAGGGTTGCTGTAAGTGGACTGGACAGGTAGATGGACATTGCCTCTAGAACTGTGGTGCACCCAACAACTAATGTGCCCATATATACATGCAGCTAACACTGCCCCCCCCCCCCCCTTTTTTTTTTTCCCTTGCTTTTTTGGTTAAAATAGCCTGATCAATTTTACCATACAGAGAAGATTTTATGAAATATAAACCTGTCACTAAAATGTTAAAGGTATCATAAACAATTTACCAGTGTATAGTAATTAAGTTAAATACATTCTTTTATCAGTTAAAGAGAAATACCTATATATTTTAGCTCTGACTTGTTTTTAATAAAAAAAAAAGGACCCTAGTGCTTTGGAGAAAAGAAAAAAGTCTTAGTTTATTTTACTTTATATCAGATTATTTCACAGCAGTATGTTTGCTTAGATAATTGATAAGATATTGGTATTCACCTATATGGTGTTTGGGTTTTTTTGTGAAACCCTTTTAAACACTGAAAGAACATGAGCTGAGTCCAGGCAGAACCTAAATCCTGGCTAGTTCATAATGCCTTTTCAGTAAAAGTTTTTCACAAAGCTTTCTGGTATTGATGTTTAAGAGAATTCCTCTCATACTGCTTTACTATAATTGAAATCATAGAATCATCAAGGTTGAAAAAGACCTTCAAGATCACCAAATCCAACCATTAACCTTACTCTACCAAGTCCACTACTAAGCCATATCCCAAAGCACCACATCTATATGGCTTCATGTTCAGCTTTTCATCCACCAGTACCCCCAAGTCCTCTGCAGGGCTGCTCTTAATCCCATCATCCCCCAGCCTGAATTGATACTGGAGGTTGCTCCAACCCATGCACAGGACCTTGCACTTGGTCTTGTTGAACCTCACAAGATTCACATAGGCTCACTTCTCACCTTGTCCAGGTCTCTCTGCATGGCATCCCATCCCTCAGGCATGCCAAACACATAAGGGATACCACTTGTCACAGATATCCATCTGAACATAAAGCTGTTGACCACCCAACCAATTCTCCATCCACCAAACAGTCCACTCATGAAATTCTTATCTCTCCAATTTATCAAAAAGGATGTTGTGGGGGACTATGTCAAAGGCCTTACAAAAGTCCAGATAGACAACATCCATAGTTCTTCCCTTGTCTGCCAAAGTAGTCACTCCATCATAGAAGGCCACTAGGTTAGTCAGGCAGGAGTTCTTGGTGAGGCCATACTGGCTGTCTTGAATGACATCCTTGTCCTCCATGTGCCTTAACATAGGATCTGTTCCATTATATTCCCAGTCACAGAGGTCAGTAGTTCCAGGCTCCTCTTTTCTACCCTTTTTAAAAATGGGAGCAATGTTTCCCTTTTTCCAGTCACCAGGGACTTTGCCTGACTGCCAGGACTTTTCATATGTCATGAAGAGTGGCTTGGCAACTACATGAGCCAATTTCCTCAGGGCTCTGGGAAGCAGGTCCCATGTATATTCAGTTTTCTTCAGAGAAACAAGAAGAGTTAGGAGAGCAATGGCTACAGGTCTTATTACAGATTATAAAGATACAGAAGCACCGAGGTTGCACAGGGGGCAAGATGTGCAAATGGGGCATAAAGCATCAGACACTCTTGGCATATAATCAAGCCAGCTTTTTCATGTTGTTAAGTAGGGAAGAAACCCTCATAATGCCATATGCAGAAAAGACCCTCGTATGTCATGCAGAAAAGAGTCTTGACATGAATACCTGTCCTGAATGTTCTATCCTCCTTCAAAGTCTGACTTTGGAAAGGTGAAAGGTGAACAGAAATTAAATTAGGCAGTGATTGGAGGTTGTGGAGCAGGGGAAGAACAGAAAAGGTAAGAAATGAAGGAATAAAAAAAAAGGGGAAAAGGACAATCTTTAACCTGTCAAGGAATTAATGTCTTTAAAGTCAAAAAAGTAACCTAGAGGATTTCAAGGCTTAATTTGCCTTGGTTATCTGCAGGTGTCTTCTTTCAGCCCTGCTTTTTGAATGCATGTTAACCTTTAGAAATGGTAGGAGTATATTGGCTTTTTGATTAGTTTAAAAGCAGTCTAATTCATTAACAATGCAGCTAGATGTTGCAAGGGAGTCAACGACAGACGGAGCATGCACTAGTTACACAGGAGAAAGAGATCATCGTCATTTATTTATGGTCCAACACAGAGAATTTCAAATTGTATTTATTCTCTTTATGAGGACAGTCGTTTCTGTTGACATGAACTGAGCAAAACTAAGCTGGAGTTGTAGAGGCAGACACTAATGTCAGCTGCCAGTTCCCTCCCACATTCACTTATCTCCCAGAAGCTTGTTGCTTTGAGGTCAGGTGAGTGGGGAGTGTGATCAGGATGTAGCAAAAAGAATATGATTACCCAAAGCTATGGATCTTGGTGTTCTGCCTTGTGGCTTTTGGTTGTTTGCCAGCAGGTCCAATGGCAAAGAAGGACAGAACAGGGATAAATGCCTCATTTATTTTTTGTTTTGTAAAATTATTTTATTTGGAATGGCTCCTGAAATTACATCTTCTTGAAAACAGGAAAGATGAGTTTCACAGCATGTTCCAACAACCGTGTCTATCTTAAGGACATGGAGGTATTAGTATTCAACAGTAAAATCTGACAGCTCTTACTGAATGTAAAAAAATACAAAATACTAATGACTCATTAAATCTTCTTCCTTGATCGGTTTCTGCACAGTAATGAAAACATAGCAGTTACTTAGTCAACCCTTGGCAAAAAATTCTGATTTGACATAACTACTGGAAATCTTCCAAATGATGACTGATTTTTCTTTCTAAAATGTCCCATTTTGGATCCACAATTTGAATTTCTTCATTTAAAGGTGGAATAATTGCTTCCTACCTAGATGATGCTGTCTTCTGTATTTCTTCCATTCACTTTGATACTCTTAAGTTTGAGCTTCTCTGAGTTAAACTAAATGAACTATAATGAAAAAAATCTGACTGAAACCCAGTATTCATTTCCCCCTGTCAAGTCCATTAGTTGGTCAATGGTTATATTACATCATCCCAATTTTTGTAGCTTAGTTCAGAGAAACCATTTTGTAAAGGTTATTGCTCCTGGGAGCTGCCCACATTAGGACACATATTCTGTTTCAGTAACACTAATGTCAATATCCATAGCTCCTTTAAACTGAAACCCAAGTTAGGCTATTATTTGTGCCACGATAAAATGTAATATGCAAACCGGTATGTTTTTAATGAATCAAAATTTAAAAAAAAATTATTTAAAATTAAAAAAAAAAAAGGAACATTTTTTTCAGCTTCTTCCAAGTGCATCTGGCTATTTCATTGCAAATAAATTTATGGGAAAACTTATAGTAGCACAAGATAAAGCTTTATATTAGAAGTGTACTTTCAACTTAAGTATGCTAAGGCTGATTCCTCTCCAAAATAAAGTTTTTATGCCAGTAATAAAACAGGAATCACCAGCATCTTCTGAAAATACACAAAAGTTATCCTAAAATGTCAGAAGAAAATAAATAGGGTACAACTGAATTCAGAGAAATATACTCTGAAGGTGCCTGTTTAGAGGCAAGTGTACATACATAGGAAATGCATGAAAGAAAAAATATTTGTCTGGAATGAAGCAGTTGTACATTAAGTACCTCATTTTTTTTTAGTAAATCTGAGGCTTTTTTCTTTTTTATCATCAGTGGCACTATGTTGCAATTTAGAGACTATAAAATAATGGAGCAATTTGTTGCAATTTGATTTTAAAAGTCACCTTTTTCTTGACTCTCTATTGCTTCTTGCTTAAACGCATCAATGAAAATGTCATTTTGAAAGGTCTATCATATTGCCTCCAATCACTTGAGAAAGTCTCAAAATGTGCTGGGCTTTTCTGGCAGTTTATAACATCTCTGACGTCTAAAATTAGACACAGATGCACATTGTAACACAATGAAACATCCCAAATACTTAAGTAACAGCAGAGCTACTCTGAAATAATTACAGAAGGATATAATAGGCTCTTATTTTTCTGGTAGCCTTCTTTCTTGGGACAGTAAGGTTTTTGACATACATAAACTGACAGTACTCCTGTGTGAAGCTCTAGCAGTTGCTACAAGAATTACTATTAACACCAGTAGAGGACTTCTGTATGGCATGTATAAATTGCTGCAGGATTCCTTCATTTTAAAAAATAATTGCTTTTGGAAAATAAAAATAATATTAAGTCAATAAAGTGTGAAGTGTTAATAATGTAATGGTTACTGAGCTTAAAAAATAAACTCTCAAATCTTTAATGGATTCTTTATGACCAAGGAAGTATCTTGTAAAAAGCTGCTGTTATCTTTATAGCTAGATTTTTTTGAGGGCACAAAGTTTATTAGATTCACCTCCCAGATGTCTATGTTGGTAAGGGCTAGGAATTCATTACTCCACCACTTCAAGGTCAAGTTCTCAGCTCTAGAGAGGGGGAAAAAAAGACCACTGAACCACTTTCATATTTCCCTTTCTGCCAGCTCTTGGGAAGGAGCTGTCATCATACAAGACACAGCTGGACTTAGTGTGCTTGGCTGGAATGAAGGGGAGCTTCAGTGAAATGATAAAATTCCATTGATACCAATGGAGTCAATATTTAATGAAGAGCCACTTGGTGGAATGGAGAAACCAAGAAGTCGTATCACAAATATGCACTAGGCTCAACTAAGTGTAGCTCACCTACAGGGAATGCATTTTCTAAAACTAAAAGAATCTTATAATGACCTTATAATGACCTTTAAGCCACTTCAGTAATGGATTCTTAGACTCTTTATGTGTTTTATATTAGACAATCACTGGATAGAAGTAAAATAATAATTAATCATATTCAATTAATAAATTAATTTGTCCATAGATAAATTTATCCATTTATCTACGTTTAATCTATGTTTAATCCTATATTTAAATCATTTTCTCCATGGACCTATTATAATCTTATAACTCAAACAGTTTGGATATGCAGTCAAATCTGTTACGTGCTCTACTGCTGAATCAGGATTCCTAAATTCAAAGTATTGCAACATTAGAGCTGAAGGACCCAAGACTGGTGGACCAAGACCAAACTGTACAGTGCTCTTTTAATAACCTCGCTGTTAAAAACTCCATGAAAAAAAGTCAAAAACAATATAAGGATTCCATCCTTTCTTGTCCTTCAGCCTGTGGGTAATGTGATGATCCAAGATTAGAAGAGATTGTGTTGTTTTCCTGGTGCAGTTTTGTAAGCTTTAAGAAAGAAGTAAATTACAGGAAGAGTTGAGTGGTGCAAAGCAGTACAGAAAATCAGAAAAACTCTCAGAACAAGAATTGCTGGAGTCAATGGAACAACTGCAGAAGATAATAAATATACATGTACATACAAGCATGGGAGGCTGATGCACAATTCTCAAGATTAGTATTAAAAAGAAGTCTGAATCTGATGCAGAAGATATGCTGAAAACTTTGAAGAAAGAAGAGATTCAGAAAATTGTTAGCAACGAAAACATTAGGACTGTGTTTTGAAATTCTCAAAGTCTTTAGTGAGTATAAGAAAGCTATGGATTTTTGCCAACTTAGAAAGAAAAGACACTTCTTTTAGGTAAATATTATGGTGTCATGACTTTCCTGAAAAGATAAAGTTCTAGCATGTCCAGGGCCTCCAAGCTAATTATTAGCTTGGAAGGACTCATTACCTCATGCCTAATATCAAACAAGAGCCAGTAATTGGCAGCATTTGCTAATCTTAGTTACAAGGTCATATAAATGGTGATTAACAATTAAGATTAATTTATGGAATATAGGGTTACAAGTGGAAAAGCTTTATTCTGGGACTTGAACATTTCCCAGCACAGTACGTGGCCTTGTTTCTTATGATGAATTTTCTTTTCTTCAGAGCTTAACCAAACATGGCATAGTTGATAAGTGTGTGATTCGTCTAAAAGAATGTAATTGCCTATAGTAAAGAGTATAGCTGATCCCCTGTGCATCCTTCAAAATGAATAAAGAGAAATAGGCACTGCTACAGCAGAATTAATCTGATCCATTTTAGATGTCTCTGTTAGGATAAGATTTAACATGCCTTAGCAGTACGTGTTGTCTTCCACCAAGAGGTGTTGGGATTTGATGTAAATAGCTACACTCTAAATGTTGAAATGACTAGAATTGATTCCACTTGAACTACCTTGCCTAAGCACTTGTAAACCCCTGGGACCATCCTCCAGATATATTAGTGTGGGTGGTTTGTGGGAGGATTCATGCCTATTTCAGTGAATGACTGACTGACTGACTGACTGACTGAATGTATGTATGTTTCTGCTTGCAAAGGGGGGAACTGTAAATCTATATGAGCATCTGCAAGGCATCTGCTTATTCTAGGCACACAGATGTCCTCTAGGTTTGGACTCTGTTGTATGAATGTAGCCTGAATACATAAGAGTGGAATGATAAACAGAAGTGTGTGCTGAATTATCAGCTGAATCACATGCACAAACAATGAAGAAATCGTTTAAGATAATTGAAAGTGTTAGGCAGATACAGATGAGGGTTTTTTGGTTTTTAACCCGACTTTGTATAGGAAATCTGCCCCGGATGCACAGGAAGTGTGGTTGATTTTTAAATAAAGAAGGTGGTTTGGTTTTTGTAGGGTTGTTTTGTTGTGTTTTTTGTTTTGTTGATGTTGTTGTTTTTGCTTTGTTTGTTTGTTTTTGTTTTGTGTGTGTGTATTTGTTTGTTTTCAGTTTATATTATGATAAAAATTACCAAGGATAAAGGGAAGATCCCTGAGGCACTACATTTGGGAATGCACTACATTTGGGAATTCCACCCAAAAGACAAAACGACTGGGGTGACATTCTTAAATGTTGGGAGTATTTGTTGCTCTTGAAGATTTTACCTGGTATGTTCTTCAGCGTATTTTCCTTTCCCTTAATACAAATAAAAATTACCTCATCATAGTTTTACATCTTCAAATAGTCTGTGTTCCAAATTTATTCCCTATTTATGTTCTAAATCTGAAATGAATGGCAACAGATGATTCCAGTGAAGCTCAGATATGAGATTCTGGATTCAAGGGAATAGTTCAGCATAAGTACAGCAGGCACTAACACTCTTATGGCTTAGGGGTGATCCCTGTGCACTAGCACAATTACAAAGCCAGATTTGAACAACAGATGTTTCCAATTCCCAAGGTTTTGGTTAACAGCACTTATTTTATGTAAGCAATATTAAAAAAATGTTCAAAGTTCTAGGACAAATGCACTTACATGTTCTCTTAAGAAAATAATAAAACACTGCCAAGTTTTATTACTACTTTGAAAAGACTATAAAAGGAATTTAAAACATTTACAGTGTATTCAAAAGCTTATCAGATATGATTATTACAGTGTAGGTTTTTTATTTACTAGTTCTCCATCCATCTTGAGGTGGTTTTGTCTGTTTGTCACACAATGCAGAGTTGTTGAACAAATGACAACCAAAGATGAGAACTAAGATATGATTAAAATAGAAGCTTCTCTCAAGACTGACAGTTGTGATAAAGAGTGAGCTAATTCAAAAGAGGTCTCTGTGATGACCTCCATTTTATTATGTGCTGACTCTCCAGGTAATTAAAAACGGCCAAAACTCCACTGAATGTGATTGAGTCTGGCACACCACAGATGTTTCCAGTATAACGATCTTTTTCAAATTACTTTAATGATATTATTAAATAACCTACTGTATTATGAATTTTTACTCTCATGATAACACTATTCACATCACTGTTGTAAAAAATCCAGTTAGTATTTTCATTTTGAGCATTTTCATAAAATTATCTTCCAGGTTGAAATTTGCCATGACATTATTTTATATATCTCAAGTAAATTTTTCTTCAATATACAGAAGCATAGAAAGACTTCAAGTAACTGGAATTCTTCACTACATGCTGTTCATAGTGTCCACTTGTTCTGTGTGAAAAGAAACACTCAAGTGAATAGGGCTTTGCTGACAGGCAGGTCATACCCTTCCACTCTTACGATTCATTGTGGCTGAATATGCCTCTCATCAGAGTCCTCACAGCTGAAGTATCACAACTCCACACACCAGCTGAGGGAGAGGGGAAAGTGTGAGTAGTGACAGTGCACATGTACAATATATCTTGGAAGCTATCAGGAAATGCTTCCCTTTCTCCTCCCAGTGTTTGCCACATGTACATCCTTATTGTGGGTGACTGCAGTTTCATGCCTCCCCACCAGCTCCCTTGATATATGTGTAGACAGTATGTAGCTGAATGATAAAGTAAGGGATGGTCTACCCAGCTTAACATTACTTCCTAAACCAATGACAGCAGAATCATACACTTAAAAATAGTGCTCCAAGTGGTCATCTGTAAGGTGTCTGTAACTGTGACAATCATTAATAAAGTTTTCACAGTAGCTTGCATTCTGTTAGAATATGTTGTAATCACTGATGACAAGTTCACTTTAGCAATCTCACCAAGCAGTCTGACATTGTCAGGTACTCAGGTCAACAGTGTAGGTGTAAAAATCATTACACCTTTAGTCTTGGCACTACTGACATATGCAGCAATGGAAAATAAGTAAACGTTCCATAAAAGCAGCAGAAAGAACTCCTACTGGTTTGAATGTGTTAAGTGACATTTCTGAAAAACTGAGGCTTTAGGAAGAAAATCAGCCACCTAACTGGCTTAAGTGAAAGTCAGTTATGCCAGTGGGCAAAAATGTGGCATGTGTTCTCAGGGAGATCTTACCTGGCAAAAATACCACTAATACCAGTGCATGGATCTCCTCTCCTCTTGTTACTGAGGTATCTATCTATCTATCTATCTATCTATCTATCTATCTATCTATCTATCTATCTATCTATCTATCTATCTATCAATCACTGGTTTCAGAGGCCAGCAGTCCTTTGAAACAGGAAACGTAGTAATGTAGGTGCTCAGAAGATGTGGAAACAAGCTCACTAGGAGACTTAAGTCTCTGTTCCCACTGATCACCAAAACTCAGGAGGGAAACATCTTCTGTGAGAGAGGACAGAGTCTCTCTGAAAACTCAGAATTACAGAAGGCATGATGATCTAATCAACAGAGGTAAGTTTATTTCCTAAGGTTATGTGGTCCATACATAAAATGGCATATACGTCCTGTAGGTGAAGCACTACAGTTTGTAAACTAAATTGCAATCAACAAGATTTTGCAAGAATGTGAATGCACAGCAATAGCTAGTAATGCAGGATGGAGAAAGCAGATTGTGCTTGGAAAACTCTTTTCGCTTTAGGATTAATACTTTCAAATAAAATCACTGCTTAAATGATGATCAGGTGTGAAGTAATACCAAAGTCTTTGCTAATAAGGTATCTTTAAATATCTGAGTCAGAAATTCTCCTGAAAAGGTGATAAACATGATGTCCTGTACCGTGTGATTTTTCTAAACTATGCCTTTACACAGATTTGAATCCATCAGACGAATGGAAAGAAATTCCTTAAGTTTCCAAAAGAGGTATTTGATGATGTCCTTCGTTAACCTGAATGCAATAAAGTATATGAATGTAAATTTATATCTAGCAAATTAATGCCAGGGCTCATAAAATCACACTGCAGTAGAAATAACTCACTAGTCAGGGAGCAGAGATGTTTTACAAATACTGAATCATAACCACAAACCTACTTTTCTGTTATGTGATTCATTTTCTTCTGAGTGACTGGGCTTTTGATTTGCATAATGAATGCAAATAAAAATCACTGTACTTCAATTAGCCATATGGTATTTTTAGGCAATTTGCATGTGAGCATTAGTATTACAAATATGATTAAGCAATGATTTAGCAAATGTTTTTACTCTGTTTGGCTTTCATACGTCTCTTTCTAGATTTCCTTCATAATTCTTACTCATACAACCCCAAAACTGCAGTTGCCAGACTTTCATTCTGTCTTATTACACAGTTTAACCCTTGTAAATACTTCAAGTGGAAAAGGAAATCATATTGTCAATGGCAAATGGAAAGGATAAAAGTGAGTCTTCAGAGAGAATCAGAGAGAAGTAGAAGCTGTAAAAAAAGTGGAGCTATTGAATGCCACAAAACAGAAATAAAAATTAAAGAGGACATATTTAGTCTGAATGTATAGATAGGGAGGTCTACCAGCAATCCAGCAGTACAGTAATTTTCCATAACCAAATACCTCAAAGATATATAATTATGCCCTCAAATTACCAATATTCTATAGCATGCAAGTGAGAAGCTAATGAATATATATATTTTATGCTTTTAAGTATTGGACATAGGTATTTAATTAAAATATGAAGCTATGTTTCTTAAATTATATATTTAAGGTTTTAGTGAATGCCAATATTATACATCTGTTTAAAATATATCTGTTTCCCTAGGAAACATGGAAATCTTTTCAGAATATACCTATATGCCTTTAAATATACCCATATTCAGATAGCATTGTATATATATATATTTATAATCATACTGTGACAAAAGTTGACTCTCTGGAACAATGACCTCATTCCTGCTACAGTGCATTTTAAATGCAAGAATGGGGGAATGATGTAGGTCACTTTTGAATCTGGATACAAACCCTCAGTTAAAGAACTGGCAAAATACCATATACTGACTGTACTAAAAGTGATTTCCCACAGGATTTGTGCTCAGAAGGCACAGTTGCTGGCTGTCAGACATCCATACATGGCAAATATGAGAGCAAAGGTAGTACTCTTTTATGAGCATTATATTAATTGTGCATAGTATACAGTTAGTTAATAAGTGAAACGATGTCATTTTTGTAAGCACAATTCCTGAGTTTGGGAAATAAGAATGCTCAGTTCAGAAACATTGTTTTGAGATTTAAAGTGTTTTGCTCATCGTTTTCCCTTAGAAAAATGCAAGCCGTGTAAATGACAAGAAGTGAACAGTATCAAAATGACCAAACTATGTTATGGGTTATGTAAGGATATAAAATAAAGGAGGAATAGAATAATATGTTAAATAATATTCTAGAGTGATATAAGTTATCAGAAAAATGCTAGCATCAGGCTAGAAAAATGTCTAAATTGAGACACTGGTTTTCACACAGAGATTGGTATATGATAATTGCAGATATAAATGGGGGTGTGTGCTGGCATGAAACTCTGGATAATATCAGAGGAGGCTACTTCCAGTACCTAAGATAGAACCTGGGGACAAACTGGCTTTTAGGGAATTGCTATAAATGCCTCTGTCTACAGCAGCTAGTTCCATTCATTCCTGTCATAGATTTCCCACCTGCATTTTCGGTCAAGATACATACCTGAACATAAGCTTCTATAATTCTGTTTAAATTCCTTCTTTTGGAAAGCAAGGTACCAGGTTTCCATTGAAACTTTGCTGTGATCCAGTTAGAGACGGCAGCTAAATTCTATGGAAGCCCTGGGAGACCTGATCAAGGCAAGTTCTCAACGTGCCAAATACCAAGTTCTCAGCACATCAAAGTACAAAGGCTGTGGCCAATTTTATGGAGAGCCATGGAAGAGGTAACATCTTCTATCTTTTTATAACAGCCTAAATAATATATAAAATATATATTATAATAGATATTATAGTATGTATAATGCTGTATTATATATAAACAATCCTCTAGATTTTGCTGTTCATCAAGGAATTACGAAGCATCAGTTCAATTCCCTCCTGAGCTTGAGTGGAATGAAACCTGTATTTGTTACCTCTGTTTACCAGAATACAAATGCCAGTCCCGCCAAGAACTCCAGGAAAGGAATTCAAAAGTAGGCAATGTTATTTTGAACCTAAGAAAGTTTCAATTTTGAAATGTAGGTTTTGTTGTTACAATACTTCCTACCAGTTAGAAGTAAGCACAAGCACATCTTTTTGTCATGGGTGAGTCATGAATTAAATCTATTAAACTGAAAAGGACTCTGTATGTTTCCTTCAAATTACGGAATGAAAAGACAGTTACTGACCACAGTATAATTGCATTTCTCTGTCTCCATTACTTAGCTATAAAAAAAGATATGTTCTAACACACTTATCCTTTGTTTCCAGAAAAGCAGTCTATCTTGAAACTCAGCTTTTAGACTGGACAGCCAGCAGAATGTGTAATTCAAAAGGCCATTTGTGTCAACTTTGTGATCCTGCCCTAAATCTGAATGACAGAGAATGAATGTGGCCTCTGTTCATACAACAATCTGAAAAGTTATGTGTCTCGTCAGCTCCTTGAAACATGCAACCAAATTTGAAGTGGATGGGTTTTCTTGAAGCAGTAATTCCTATATTTACTGCTGCACAGCGTGGCACTTTATATCACATTCATTCAGCATATCACATCCACATGGCACAGCACAACCACTGAAAGATAGATAGAGGTAAAAATTGCAGAAGATTAATAGATGGTGAAAGTGTGGTGATAAGACTTGAGATGAGCAAATAGGTTATGTTGACTGTAACTTGGTACTCACTATCTTAATCTGGAAAGGAAGCATATTCAAATAGAAAATAGAGAAGTATTTTAAGTATTACTTAAAATTGCATTTGAAATTTGCATATTGAAATGTTTTTCAGTAGGTAGATTCCTGTATTTAACAGTGTGTAATGAAACAGAACATTTATAAAGCATAACAAAATAGCCATTCATTTTCAAACTTGTCTGAGCTCTTTTACAACCGAAGGCATGAATTTCATTTAAGATTACCCTTGAAAGTAACCTTTTTCTAGCAAGAGCTTTGTAAACTGGTCTTTTCTGCCTGCATCTTAACTTAGAATCTGCACTGCAGACAAGTGCATTTGCTTCTTATTCCTCCCCAGAAGTCCTCCATGGAATCACTTTCATACCTGCTTTCAGACTTGACACTGATTATGGGTGGTAAAGACAGAAAAAAACCAACCAAAACCCAAACATTTTTCTTAGGGTTAAGCTAACTCAATTTCTAGTGCAGGTGTTTATCAGCTCTGTATTTATGTCAAATACTAATGTCAGTCACAAGTGTCACTGTTGATGTAGGCACTTTCTTGGCATTATAATAATTATTAGCAAACTTCTGTAAATTCTGGAAGAATCTGTACTTCCTGCTATTTTAAGCTAATTAAAGATAGAACTGAGTGGGATTTTAACTATTACACTTGAGTTCTGCTAACACATAGCAACATTCTAGATCAAAACATATGTTTATAATTGACATGGTAAAAATCACTAATGAGGTAAGCCACAAGGTAAACTCATCTATGCAGGAGAACTTTACAAACACTTTTAATTAATCTCAATGTTTTCCTCCAAATGATATCCTATTTCAGACAGATTAAAAATTTATAATAACAATAGTTGTATGTTGTCTGAAACAGTGTAATTGTTTTTAAATCAAGTACAGATAAGAACTGAAAATGTAGCATAGCATAATGGCTGTAGGATACAATTATTAACTTTAAGTCTATTATTAACTGATGATGCATTTGAAGTAACAACCACAGAAAATAATTAAAATTTGCAGAGAGCTTTTTGACTTTGTAATATACAAAACTTGATGTACTACTTCATAAAAATTGAGATAATCAGAGGAAATTATAAATTTACAATATAATGAATCTACTCCTTACAAAGACAGACAGTATTCACTATAATGCAGAATCCTATATATTGGTCAAAGTCTGTCTAATCCAAATTCTACCACAGTAGAAGAAACACATTTTTACAAGTGGAAATCAACATATTAAAACTAACGTCTTGAGCTCATTGGGTCTTCAAATGCAAGCACAAGGTATCTTACTGAAAATAATGTTAAATATCAAGGAGAAAATTAAAAGAAGTATCTTAATAGTCTCCTCATTTCCCATTCTCAATTTGAAAATTCAGTCACCAATATAAAGACAGTGTTCTCGAAAGCTTTAAACTACTTTCACTACTCTCTAATAGTTAACCCTATTGGAGAAGAAACACTAAGAAGAGAATTTATGACAGAAGGTATCAAACTGCCAAGGAATGAGGGGAAGGAAATATAGTTGTTAAAGAGATTCTCTTTCATTTAAAATGTTTCTTTGAACTGGTTTATAAAAATTAAACATAATATGTTCATGAACAGAATGTAATTTGAGTTTATTACTTCATCACGAGCAGCATATTATAATCTATTTTGGGATACTCAATATTACACACAATAATACATAAAGAAATGTTATTTTCAAATTTTTCATAGTACTCTGTTTCCTCAGATTGCTACTAGTTTCAAAAGAAGGTCAATGACCTGCTGAAGACAAGCAACTTCTATTTTAACATACTAGAAAAGTCATACTTGAGTGTTTCAAAACTAATAAATAGAAGTTTACAGAAAAACCTTCCACAGTATATTATGTGGCTTTAAATATTCACCATCAGCAATAAATCATTCATAGCATATTTAAAAATTTCAGAGCAATGTATAATTTTCCTTCAAAAGAGTAATTTGTCATGTAAAACAGGAAAAAAGTTATTAGTAGTTCTGTAAATGCGTCTGAAAAGTCTGTGTTCAGAAAAATGTGAATATCTATAGTAAACAACATTTACTTATTAGATTTGGTTTTATGTGTAATTTCTTACCTAAGCTGTTTAAAAGCTTCTGCCTTCACAAGAGGTGTTTCTACAGAGTGTTCAAAAAGTGCTCCTTCGGGGCCTGAAAAAAACCAAAAATGCTGTATTGTAAAAGTTCAATTGTAAAAAAAAAATAGCAACTGTGATTTATATGGCCACTTTGATAGCAGAAAATAAGATAAGAAAACATATTAATAAGACAAAATATAGCCACAGTCTTGCTATTACAGTATTGCTAATAACACAACAGATGGGTAAAAGTACAGGTCTAAATTCTTTAAATGAATGTGTAAATTCTTCAAATGAAATCTAAAAAGTCTGAAGACAGAGAACTTTTAAACTGCTTGGAATAATAAAATCAGTAAATAAGATTTTTACAATGTAACTTCCACTAGAGTTAATAGAGATAATTAATACCCATTAAAATCTTTGAAAATATTACAGACCTAAATAATCATATTTACTTTAGGCTATACATAGAACCAATTCTGGCATGTAGTTTCATCAAAGATTTCATGCTACTTTTAGGCAGACGTTGCTGAATATAAAATGGCAATTATACACATAAAATGGCAATGACTATGGGATCAGATAGTTTAACTGTTCAAATAAGTGTAGTTTCATCCTAATGAGGAAGAAAAAGTGGGCACCCAGCCTCACCAACAGCCTCCCTGTTGGACCTGAAAGTTCTCCAAGCACGTCCATTTCTGCCCTCCTGAGAACTAGCACCTCTGCAGTATTACCAGCTCACCGACTATCTCCCACCTTCACTGGGATCAGGGAACTAGGTGAAGTAGTACAAAACCCTCTCAGCAACAGAGATGGCTCAAAAACACAGCTAAACAACAGCAGCTGCAGCAAGGATGGTCTCTTACCTTCTGTTCATTGGCTTTGTGAAGGCACTCATTCAAAACTGGGGAGGCCTTAGGATGAGTGATCTTCTCCAAATTAAAGGATTTACACGTTTAAGCACTTTGTGGCAAGGCAATATATTTTAATAGTTAGGATATTACTCAATATGGCTTTTCTGGCTACTTTTTTTAATTAAACCAGAATGCAGTTACCCTCAGGAAAGAATTATGGGCTTTGGAAAGCCCAAGTCAGGCTTTGGACTCCATCTAGAGAATCTAGCTCTTCAGACCCCTCTTGAGTTGCTGGCTGGTCAATATGCATGCATGCACATGCTTGCTTATTTAAATACTAATATTATCAAAGTTAACATATTAAATGCAAATATATGTGTAAACAAAATAAAACTGTTTGGTGGTTTTTTTGGTGTGTTTTCTCCCTGGAAAACCTGATGATACTGGGATGAAAAAGTGTAGAATCAGGCAAAAGGAAGGAAAGAGAAGGGGAAACCGGTGATTAGAAAGTATGGTGTATATGGTATAGATGTGGTACTAGATGGTGTTAAATGTAGTATAAAGGGAAAAGGATAATAAAAAATAGTGGGGGAAACCACTATAAAAAACACTAATAAAAAATAGTGGGGGGAAAAAAGTGACATCAAGAGATACTATTAAAAATTAATATGCTGTTGAGCCAACTGACGGGAAGACTATCACTTCATGAAGGTTGGGAGAAAGTTCTCAATATGTCCTAAGTAAGCATGAAATGTGCTGCTTTTGGAGAAGAGCTCTAGCTGAAATCGTGATTCTTTATAATGAAATGAAATGAAGTGCACAGAATGTAAGATAATACTAATCCATACTAAATACTTCATCACTTCAAGGAAGCATGGGTTTCTAAGCTTCTATTTAAAAATTACTCAGCTGTTGATATCCTCCTCATCAATTTAAATAGAAGAGTCTTTCTGGTATCTGTTAATTGTCATGATTATAAGACTTGGTGCTAAAGGTCTGCAGCTCATTCTATACAGATTTAGGGAATTCTACTTCAGAACAACTCTAGTCTCATCCTGTGGACTTAAAACATATTTGCAGTTTTAATGAAATGCATTCTTGGAGCCCATTTCTCAGTTCAGTTTCATCCAAAAGGAATCCACTGTATTCACTCCATGACCCCAACATGTTATAAATCAATGAGATGTGAGATCTGTCAAAACATCAGGTCTATAGCAAAAGTGCAGTCCTGACGGAATAAAATTCTATTGCGGATGCACATTTTGGCTTGATGACTGTGGAAGGCATTTTTTAATTTCCTTTGTTTTCCACTTTCTTTTTTCTTACTCATCCATGCATCTCCTATACCAACATACATTTTATGGTGTGCTCTTCCACTTGAGTATGGTTTGGAGTACATTTCCTCTTCTGTTAGAGAGGTGTTATATTTTTTTCAGCAATTTTCAATACCAGCTTAGCTGTACTGTGTCACAGAATGAGGTACAATGAATATGAGTGAATTCCCATTCTTAGATAAGTTGCATAGTTTCTTATAATGACAGTTGTATGAAGCTGCATATTTGAAATTTCATGCCTTGTCACACTGCTGCATATCCTTACATACGATGGCCACAATGGTACAATTTGGCTTTGTGCCAATTTCTTGTTATCTAAATAATAGTGTCAGGTACTTAGGATCTTGGTGCACCTTCTGGATACAAGATCCATATCCATCTTGTTTTAAGGTCTTCTGTAAAAAGCTGATAGCTTTACTATTCTGGAGAAAAAGACTTATCAACTGGCTTCTTCCAGTTGTCTGAAGGAGGCTTCTTCCCGATCAGGTGGTCTGCAGTATACAACTATCAACATGTTGCCTGTGTTGATCTGCCTTCTAATCCTGATCCATAAGGTCTCAGCTGGCTCTTCATCCATCACAAGGCTAAGCACCATGCATTCACACTGCTCTCACTCATAAAGGGCACCTCCTCCCTTGCCTTTCCAGCCTATTCTTCTTGAAGAACCTCTATTCTAGTGACATATTTGGAGTGGCACGTTTGTAAAGCACTGTACATGTTTGCATGTTATAATGTGACATTATTGTAGATACAGTACTCAGATTGAAAGCACTGAAACCAGAACAGCTCCATGGAACTTAATCATATGACACTGGTTTACTGCTATTAAAAATCTAGTCTTATATTTGCATTTTTATAAATTTCCCTGCCATATCTGTGTATAAAAATCCCATTGTTTTGTTTAGTCTACGTGCTATAAAACATACAGTTTCAGCTATTAGAAAGATTAGGGAAAGAAATAATCACTTCCATTAATATTTTGCAAAAGTAACATTAATGGTTACTCACAGAATCATGAAATGGCATATCTAGCCATCAGAGTAATAATCAGAGTAATGAAGGGCACGTGGAGCCGACTAGTTCAATTGCATGAACACAATCTATTATCTTCTGCCACTGACAAAATAATAAATGATGACATCAAAAGGAAAATATGTGTTTCTAAAACTCAACTGCTAAGTTTTGTCTCCACATTAGACATCACCAGCTTGGACAGACTCTGAAAAGCTCTACTCTGTGCTCTGACTGATTTTCATATAATTCCTATGTCATCTTTAGAAATCCATTCACACTCACATTGTTCACATTTGGTGATATAAAAATGAATAGTGTTCATTTTCATTTGAGATGTATCTTGATAAGCTTACAAAAGAAATTATATGACCTACTTGTCTGTCTATGAAAAGGATATGAGTCCAACTTTTACATTTTTATCAAGAATTGGACTTGTTGCATTAAAAATGACCAGAAATCCACAGAGCAATGGTAGAAAGAGGAACCTGGTAAAACTCACTGAAGGAGAGGAGATATTTGTGAGGCCTGAGTGCAACCATGGCTGATGAAGCCTTGCTTGAAATACAGCAGATCCTTATTTTAGAGATCTGCTTCTCTCTCTTGGTCAGGATGGCAGCTCTCTTGATCTAAGCACCACTGTGGCTCAAAAACAAGGCAGAGAGAGCAGAGAGACCAAACTTTCCTGAGAAGCCCAATTGTATTGCTAGTTCTCAGCCTGTGCAAACCAAGAGCATTGAAGTCAGCACTAAACCCCGGCAATTACATAATTTTAATTAAAAATAATCTTTCAGAATGTCCTTAGAAAACAGCATTGTCATTGGAGCATTCCTTCCTCACTGCAGGAGATTGAAGCCCACGCTTAGCCGTGAACAACTCTGGGGATTTCACCCTTTCCTCTCTTTGAAGGTGAACCTTGAAAGAGGATGAAAGCATGTAGCGAGAGGCAGAGCTTCACACTGCCGGCAGACATCAAAAGTGCTTGCTCCCAGCTGTCCTTTCATGCTGGGTGCCTAACGCTTTGTATGGTATTACACAGAGCACTGTCCTGGGAGGTGGGACTGCAGGACTGAGGTCTCCTGGGACAAGAAGGGAATTCAGTCCAGTCTCCCACTTCCTAAAGCTGACACTCTGCTCTGAAAGCAAAGTGGGTGTTGGTCTCTTTTCCCAAGTAATAAGTGAAATGATGAAAGAAAATGATGACAGGTTGCTCCAGGGCAAGTTTGGAATGGATATTACAAAAAAATTTCTTCACCAAAAGTGTTGTCAGGCATAGGAACGGGCTGCCTAGGGAAGCGGTGGAGTCACCACCCCTAGAGGTTTTTAAAAGATGTGTAGATGTGGTGCCTAGGGACATAGTTTAGTGGTGGACTGGGCAGTGTTAGGTTAATGGTTGGACTTGATGATCTTAAAGGTCTTTTCCAACATAAATGATTCTATGATTCTATAAGGACAGGTAAATGGTAACAGAGATAGTATCACTTTCATGGAAATAGGGGCTAAGGGAAGGAAGCCAACAGGAAGCATCAGTGTTAATGGTCTAGAGAGATGGCTGGTGGTGGTGTAAGAGGGAATGAAAAGGCTTCTTTGCATATTCTAGAGCTGTCACCTCTAAGCAAGAGTAAAACCTGTGAGAAAAAATTTCTTCATCAAACAGCATTATGTTTGAACAGTATGACACTAAATAAAAATAACTTCAGGGCAATTTTTTTTTTAAATGGCCCTAAATTGATTTCTTATCTTCATTTTAAACTGTAAAGAAATTAAGTTAATTATGATATGAATATAATGTAACTTAATCCTAAAATACACAAGATCAAGATATTAATTTTCTTAATACGGTTGAAGTCAGCAAGGTTTATTAACACCCCTACATACCCGACTAAGCAAAGACTATCTGCCTCTTCAAAGTTTAAAAGAATGTTTATTCATACCCTCATATTGTCTAACTGTCCCCTACCTAACTTACCTTCTGAAAAGAAGTGTTTAAATTAAACACACATCTCCACACTGCACTTCAGTATTAGCTATTCAAACTGAAAACCTTTCCACAGAACAGAGCATTAGAAAATCATTGACAATGCTCAGCAAATACTTTAAGAGATTATGAAAGACAAGCAAGCAGAAGGACAAGTAGTAAACTGGAGAAAGGGTGATACATTCTTCCATAACATTACTGATCCTCCCTGCCCTGACAGTTTTTCTTCAAGAAGAGTGGGGGGTAAGCAACTGTATTCTATTAAATTCTTACCTACTCATCACCAAAATATTCCCTGATACAACAGTCACGAGATGTGTTATAATTTGTAGTTTAAAAAAGGTTTTCTGTGTAGTAGTTCAGACCATTTTATATCTGCTGAATGCTAATTACTGTTCTGTTGTTCTCCCTTCTATGGACAGGCTTCCAGCTGGTAAGTTTGCAGGGCAGGCAAGGGAGTGGAAAACAGGACTCATATGGCCATGGACTCCAGCCACTTGTGCCCGAGGATTCTGTTTCAAGCCAGTGCTGTAACTTCACTCCTTGTGCCATAACAATATTGTTAGTTGTAAAGCAACCATCTCTTTGACAGCCTTTACACTGTTACATGGTGGGTTTCACTGTCACCAGTGCCAACTGAATATACAAAACCCTACCAGAGCAAACTGGTGTTTGATACCTCCATAGCAGCATATTAAAGAGGATGTAATCGGAGTATGTGCTCCTTCAGGTAGCATTAATTGCCATGAAGGGTTAAGATGAGCTTTGGTTTCATACACTGAAGTGTGTATAATGTAGGTGTCACAGATGAGATAGAGGCAGAATTTAGTTGCCTAATCATATGTATCTACTGTCGTCTAAAACATCTTTGTACACCCTGTCTGGCCTCTATCTCCTGTAGATAAAGGGATACCACATGGTGTCTCACATGCCCTAAGGTGTTTCCACCACTGCTAGATGCTTTTGGCATCTGAATTCAGCCACTAAATTCAACAAAGATGAGTGAACCATTGAGATGATCCTAAAGTAGACACCTGTGTTTGGCAGGCAGAAGAATTCTCCACATGCCAGGTTCAGGTGTCTCTTTCATGCTCTCATCTGCCTTGACTGTGTTGATTGGAGGTTCAATTCAGTCATCTGAATATGGGCACCTAGTCCTGTCTGTGATCCTGTGGGTTATCTGACACATGATCACGGCTTTAACCAAACATTTGGTCTTCTTAGGAGAACAGAGAGTCTGCCACTATTATATTCTACCACATGGGCCAGAAAATGTCTGATTGAAATAGTATGAGGTCAAACTTATCAAATTTTTTGAAAATGACAGTTCCTGAGGTGTTGGGTTGGATTAGCTTAGTCTTAGACTTTTTCATTTTTCCTGAAATACCATAAATCACAGACATTTGCCCTCTGCTGTATTTTATTGTAGTTGAAAACTGTCAGATTTTCTTACAAATTGTTACTGAGCTTTTCACAATTCTCATAAATCAAGGGAAATAAAATCAAATAGTTCACTATATTGTAAATAAAAAATGTAAAGTGTTCTTTGTGTATTTTAAACCTGAGGTAGTCTGTTTCTTATGGTATGAACTTCTCAAAATGTATTTCACATTGATCTCGTTCTCTATCTAAAATGTTTTAAAAATTATGTAAGTACGCAAAGTATTACTAATTTATCCTTCATGCTAATAGTATCATTTAAATCACAATTTTAATAAATTAATTTGAAGCAAAGTAGGCATGAATCTCCTCTGACTTTTATTAATTTTACACTGAAATAACCTCACTGACTTTAATGGATTTGCTTTTGAATCGTACTACAGCGTAAAAAAGAAACAGGCAACGTGTCTTTCTACTGTATCTGCTAAAGTAAACAATTATCCTTGTAGTGTAATGATTAATATTGGACAAGTCAGAATATGTTTTAGCATAACAATTTCAACTCATGTATGAACAATTTTTACTTACTCTGAGCTGAGATAGACCTTTTCCAAATCAGTTAATGATTATGCAGTTTTTCATATCTTTGTTAAACATGCTTTTCTATTAAAGTTTAGCATCCCTTGGGCAAACAATAATTATTTGATATGGTTTCCTGGTTAAACAAAGTTGCAATTTCAATTAGGTTAAAAAGTAAAAAACTTAAGATAAGACCCTCAGGCGTAAACAAAATGTATTAACACATTTATTATAACTTCACTTTGGCTTTGAAACACTAATTGTGTAGTTACCACCACATTTTAGTTTTTCACAGTGAAATAATATGGATATATCAATTCAAATTCAGACCTCAAGATTTCAGAGGACCAATAATTAGCAAAAGTTAAACATGATAGTTGCAATCAGGTTAAAAATATTACAAATGTAATTGAAAACAAGTTACAGGATAATTGCAGTATTTCCTTTGATGGACTGTTCTGCTTAAAGAGAAATCACAGCTTAGTGTATCTGTTTTAAATCAAACTTACATCTGGAAAATGGAGGTTGATTTTATCAGGTCATATGAAAGGAAATAGCTTTTCATGCGATAACTTTGACATCTTATTTTGTAAATGAGAACACTTTGGTGATTTGCAGAAATAGTCTAAGACACACTTGTCTTTTGACAATCACATTAAATCTGCTACAATTACCATCCTGTGACATATGTGCTACATACAGAGCAGAAATATAGTGGTTTTGTCTTTGAAAGATAAAACCATATAGAAATACCAGAGAGAGTCTAAAACGTTTTCACAAATAAAGCTCAATACAACTTAAACTGGAATATCTAGATTTTTTTCAGTCTCAGTTAACAGTGTACACTGGAAACATTAAATAATTCAGGAAGAAAAGAAAAGAAAAGAAAAGAAAAGAAAAGAAAAGAAAAGAAAAGAAAAGAAAAGAAAAGAAAAGAAAAGAA
>WTSP01028126.1:0-12318 GCA_025331215.1 Actenoides lindsayi | reverse complement strand
GCTGGGGTGTGGGGAGGAAGCACGACCAGCAGCAGGTCTAGGGGGCAGGGGGGCTTGGCGCTGCCCCCTCCCCTGCCGCAGCAGCTGGTGCCTGGGGGGGGTGGTGGCTCCCCCGCTCCGCCCCCCCCACCCGCAACGGCCGCGGCGCTGCAAGGGCGTCCGAATGCGCAGCGCGCCGCGCAGGCAGCGGGCAGGGCGGTAGCGGGCAGGGAGGCAGCGGGGCAAGGGCGGCCCTGACACGGAAGTGATCGCGCCGCGCGCTGCCTGCGCCGCCACCGGAGATCGGGCACCGGGGGCCGCAAACCTCGGGCCGCGGAGCCCGGTGTGCCCGGCGCGCCGACCCGCCGAGGCCTCGACGGAGCAGGTGGTGTCCTCGGTGCCCCGCCGAGCTCAGCCCGCTGCCCCGCGGAACCCCGCGAAGCCCCGCGGAAGTCGGGGAGGCCGGCGCGCCTCCGCGGATATCCCCGCGGAGAGGCGGGAGCGCGGCGCGCCCCCGCGGAGCTGTCCCTTCAGCACCGCGGGCGGCATCTCCGGCCGGGCAGGCCTGGCCGGCTCTTGCCTGGATTTCGCTTCGGCAAAGGAGGGGCAACTCGGGACCCTGAGGCGGGGGGCTTCGTTTCGCTGTGAGAGATGCCAGTTCCCAAAATCAAGGAGGGACTTTTTAAGGGCAGGAGAGGTGGAGAATATGTAACCCTCCCCTCTCTGCATAGCCTGTTTCACAAAGTCCATCTTTACATCTCTACTTTTCTGATGATGCCTGAAATCATCCACTGAAAACACAAGACCTTGGACCCTCCTCTCCTGCACATGCAGCCAATCTCAGACAATTCTGACTGGCTTTGAATACAGCAGCAGTTACATAAAGGACCTTTTCTGTTGCTCTGAAATAATACATTGGAGCAAACATCTGAGATTGATTAAATGACTAAGCAAATTTGAAGCACTGGATCAATCACAAGACCTGTCTACTGCTCACATACAACATGGTTATGCCATTTGAACACAAGCCCAGCCACACAACACTATTATCTATTGCCCACTGGCATGCCTGGTGGTCCAGAAAAATCACAAGTTACAAATTAATCAGGAAAAGTGGAGGCTAAAAACAGGCTAGGACTTCATCAGAAACAGGTCCAGATAACCGTCTTTCTCATTAACAACTACATTGACCGAAACCATGGGAAAAAGTAATGCTGTAACATACCTGAGCATTGACAAAACACATCAAAGAAAAACATCTTTCTTTTCTGCGTTGGTTATACTGCAGTGATACCTGTTGTTTTGAATACCCTGTGTGGGCTTTCAACGCTGTGTGTGCGGTTTGCATGAGAGGAGTTAGGAAATTGGTCAAAAGCTTGGTTACTAACACACTTATTTTAGTAGTTACAGTATTGTGACGGACATTTCTGAACATATATTGCCCAGGATCCCACAGGTCATGTAATAAACCATGCTACTTATAACACATTAATATCATATGGAGGTTTCACTGGTGTATGAAAAAATAAGAACAGCTTGAACATTGCTTTGTTGCTACCTTGAATTCTTCTCTTTTATGTAGGCAAATATTGACTTCCCCCCCCCCCGATAGTAATACTGAGATTTATTGATCATGTTGTGAAAAAAAAGTCAATTTGTTCCTCCACAGGACACTAAACCCTGACAGTTAGTGCAATATGCAGGTGATACATGGAGTGTGATGTGTGTCCTGCTTATCTTCTTAAGTATTGGAAACATTTTTCATTTTATACTTCTTTTCAATCAAGAGATTAATTTGAACCTCTAGGAAAAAAAAATGTAGGTTGTACATAGTACATGCATCTAGTAAATGAAGAGCATCTTTTATTTAACATCCATAAAGCTAAGAAAGATGGACTCTGTTTACACTTGGGATCTAGTCAGATAACATTGTTTGTGTTCATAGAACTGATCATTTTTTTGAGATAACAGTGCTTTTTTTTCTTTTTTTTTTTATATTAAACTAGGACGTTCATCTTAATGCTGGTACACAAGCAAACCACAGACTCAGTGAACAAGTCAAATCAACGCTTTAGAAAACAGCTTTAAACTTTCAACTTATAAATAAGCATAAAATCATATCAGAGTCTTCCTTTGCTTTTAAGTGGATTTCTTTTTCATATTGTAGCCCTTAGTTTGTTAAAAACTGTATTCTAACTCAACAGATGCATACTGTTCTGTTCACTAAGAGATGAAGTTGCAGTTTTAGGTGCTACAGAAGCAGACCCAATTGCAGCCTGATACCGTGTCACTTTATGAGTTTACCCTATCCTAGCCAAACCAAGGACAACATAAAAATGTATGCAGTTTTGAAGGATTGCTATTGTATATTGTCTTGCAGACACTGGATCTGTCTTTTCTTTTTTTTTTTTTTTTCCCTGACATAGCTCTATGAAAAGAGTACAGAACTTGTTTGAA
This sequence comes from Actenoides lindsayi, assembly GCA_025331215.1. Classification (NCBI taxonomy): domain Eukaryota; kingdom Metazoa; phylum Chordata; class Aves; order Coraciiformes; family Alcedinidae; genus Actenoides; species Actenoides lindsayi. The sequence continues at coordinate 9,882 of WTSP01028126.1, read as the reverse complement.
AGTGGACTCTCTTCCTATAGGAACTTTATTCCAAATAGACTAGATAAGAGATAGCAGAAAACCTAGAGACGTGATTGTTTCACACAACAAAATAACTTCAACAAAAGTTGAAGCCATTTATTGGCTTGGCTCCAGCTGTAGCCAGAACTCTTCTTGCAACAATTGTAAACATCATGAGCTAAAACAGGACTTCCCTGGTGTGGGGGCTCAGAGAATACACAATGTACATTTTGCACTTATTTTTGCTATTGTGCATGTTATAACAGAACCATGAGACAAAAAAAAAGCATGAATGTTCCAAAGGCATGAACATCCCAAAGGCATGAACGTCCCAAAGTCAGGAACATCACAACTCCAAAGGAAGTGAATGTGAAAAAGACCTGCCTTTTCTTTCTCCCAGAGGAGTGACTTGAGTCAGTAAGTCATGGAGTTGGTCTCCCTCTGTCTGCTCTACATGACTGTCATATCTCTGTCTGCAGTGTCCTCCCCCACAAAATGCCATTCCATGGACTGGTGCTTTTGACTGTCTCCTGACATGTAGGAACCACAGATCCAAACCCTACAAGCCATGGTAGGTTTAGGTTTCCCACTTCCTGAGCAACGATCCAGGCCATAGTATCCTGCTAATTCATATTAATTCTGCTAAATCAGCACAAGCTGAATGGTAGCTCCTCCATCAAGAGGAGCAAGAGCTCAGGCATAACTGTTTACTCACCTTTTTAGAAGACCATGTGTCCCTTTCCTCAAAATGGAGACTTCCTGGGTTGCTATCCGCAGATACAGTTGTATTTACAACTATATTTCAGAAGCTCTGCCACCATTTTAGAGTTAAAATAATTAAAATTATAAAGTTTTTAATTTAAAATATGCATACATTTAATATACAAAATTATACAAATCATACATTTAACTAACATAGAAAAATACATCTTGTTAACAAGATAAAATGTCAACGTATCTTACATATTTTAAGTGAGAGTTACAAATCCGTGATAATCATCAAGTAGACTTTGTGACTTCATTACAATTCTGTATCCTCCCTAGTTACACTGAAAATTAATACATATGTACAGTTTATATCCATGACAAATGTCTTAGAGTGGAAATCTTCTCTGAAAAGTTATCCAGAAGGTTTTAATGGAACAGATTAAAACAAGATTGGCCTCTCTCATACTATTGAAGCAACTCACCTAGCTGAGACCAATCTGACACCTGGCTATAGGGTGGTCAGGGCTCAGAGTTTAAACTTTTTGTATTTATTTACAAACACCCCTCCCCAGTCTAACTCGTACATCTGCTTAATAAGTATCACACAATAAACCCCAGCCTTTTTGAACATTTTTTGGCACCTCTTCAAATGGATCCCAATTTGTGGCCCTAACAACTGTTCTTCATGACTTGTGGTTACCATTCCACGGTTGGTTGTGCAAAAGAGTTAAATAGCTGCACAGCACTACAGCTCAAAAGGAAAGATACATTATTCATCCCAGATTACTCATTAATACCACAGAAGGTGGGGAAATATCTTTGTTTCAGTCAAACAAATGTATGCAGTAAGACTTCACTTCTTAGGTTTCTTTTTCCAAGTTCCAAACAGAAGACAGAAGTGTAGTTTATAAACAAGCTATAGAAATCTATTCCATGCTGGGTAAGCCATGTAATGATTCTCTTTTAACTATTTACATATTCTTTAAAACTTGCTTGTCATCACAGGGAGCAAAATAGAAGATCACCACCACCACTCAAATTTTCATGTCTTTTTTTTTTTTTTTTTTTTTTTTTTTGTAGCGCTGTACCAACAGATTGCTTTTAATTCCTAAATGAAAAAAAAAAAAAGTCACTCATGAGCTAAAAAACTTATTCAACATTTCCTAAGATCTGCTTGGGACCATCAGTGAGCACATGAATTGACTCACATAGGCTTTTTTTTGCACAGGAGTGGTTTTCAGCTGTTAAATCTCTTGTAAAAACTCTTTTTTAAAAAAGACCACAATTCAGAGAGTAGAGAAATGTAGTTGTTTGGCATCAGTTGGTGCACACTGTGTAGTAACCTCTCACACTGGAAATTACATTTGAGTATTCATATTCCCATAGCAAGACTCTATATTACACAGTTACACAGAGAAACAATTGTGAACAGATTTATATTATAGATCCCAACAACTCCAAATCAAAGGTCTCCACAACTACTAATCTCTCTTTTTCTCTCCTGTGTGCATAGACAGTGTGAAAGAGAGCATCACCTAAGTATCTATCATATGTGCATTTCTAAGCCAAGTAGAAGCAAGCATGAAATCTTGGTCCCAGGGAAGCCAGTGGCAATTTGCTGGTCACTTCAGTGTTACAAGCATTTCATTCAGTACATTTAAACTTTCCTCCCTCCTCTTTTTTTTTTTTTGTTTTTTTTTTCCTTCTTTGGCTTTACCTGCAACTTGTGCCTTTACTAGTATGCATGGATCCCAATAGTAGAATGTAAGTTAGCTGTATTTTTAATTCACATCCCATATAAGAAACAGTATACTCTCTTTCCTAACATTTGCACAGGGACAAAAATTCCTGTCCACAATCCCATAGCTACTGATTTTTAATGCAAATATATTTGGGGCCAAAGGCACAATATATTTTAAAGGAATTCTGCTAAAGCAAGAAAGAGATGTGAACAAGATTCTGTAATCCTAAGGTCTGTTCCCCTCTGCCTTCTTAAGGCACTAAAGGATTTCCAAAGGATTAACGGCAAAACCCAGCATGCACATGTCCCTCCCTCCACCCCACAACCATAGTAAATTCAAATGCTAAAACCCTTCATCTGCAAGTGAGAAATACAGGTAGATTTATGAAACACAGATCAAGGTTTCCACTTCTAAAGAGGACACAGGGACAAACATCAGCCATGACTTAGCAGGATGTTTATCCTGGGAACTCTGCTGTGTATGTGAAATACTTCTTGGTAATTGTATTATTCTGAATGTAACATGATTATCCTGCCGGAGTCAATCAGTGTACTTCCTGCATCTGTCATCCATAGTGGTGTGAAGAACAGAATTTGGAATTTAAAGGTCGTGTAAGGAGCTGTTGAAATACTGTAAGCTATATTTTGAATATTCTGCAATGCTCTATACAGTAGAGTATACATAAGTAAGTGAACAGTCAAAGAAATCATATATTCCATGTAACACTGTCCATTTTGTCTATTTAGGGTGACAGAAGAAGATTGTACTTACTTACACAGAACTTAGCAGCATCTTAATTTTAACTGTAAGGAATTTGGTCAAAGCAATATTGTGCATATAAAGCAATCAGAACAAAGTGCCCAATTTTGCATTCTGAGAAAGTTTAACACAAAACAACAATACACGTAAAACATCCCCCGGCACGTTAACCGTAAATAGCACATTAAACAAGTTAACTTTTGCTTAGTGAAAGGAAGCAGAACAGACTCTGTAACAACAAGACAACATTTTTCACCATAAGGCAACTAGGAAATAATAGCTTAGGCTCTCTGCCTCCCCTAGTAATCTCACATTAAAAATTTTCCTGCTTTTTTTACAGTGATGTGAGGTAAAGTTGGGATTTTAATTCCCAGTCCTCACCCATTTGAAATGCACCTGCTGGTCTATCGATTTAACTAATAAACAGACTCTTCTAACATCAGTGAGACAATTTTCATGTTAGGAGGTGGTAGAATTTAGAGGACATCAATGTGGTACAAACCACGAAGAATGAAGTATGTTCTACAATCCTTATGCTAATCATTTTGAAATGAAAACAAAAAGCAGAAAGCCTAAGATGTTCTAAAATGGACAGGTTCATTATCAAGATTAATAATTTTTAGTGGGAGATTATGCATAAATACTAGGAAAGAGTTTTTAGTTCAGCACTTAATTGGAAAGGAAGTAGTAGAGTTTAATTGCCTGAGTGCTGTGGAAATGATGTATGTTTTCAGGTGGATAGTATGTAAATGGATAGGAACCTACACATATGTCATTGGTTTATTTTAAGAACTTGTAGTTAAGCTTCAAGTGTTACCATGCCAACATGTCATCTTGTAGCTAATCATAATCTAGAAATGCACATTACATGAATCTGATTCAGGAATCCACAGTTTATTATCCTTCTGCCTCCTTTCAAAGGATATCTGGAATTAGTGGGAGACTAAGCATTGCGAAGACAGCACACTCTAGCAGTTAGCTCAACATCAGAAAAAATAAAATACAAGTCATAAACCAGTTATCAAAACTGAAATTGCAATACACTCTAAGGGATATTTTGATAGAGCAGTACCCACGGCTGCTCCCATTCAGGTCAGCACAACTATTGCCACTTCAACAGTGCTGTGTGCCTTTAGTTAAAGAAGGAATGGATGCATCCATATGATCCCTTATACACCATCCTTGTGCCTGCCCACAAATGGGCACTCAGGCATGAATAGTAGGGGTTACAGATGCGTAAATCTGTATTGTGCAGTGTTGCAAAATGTGTTTGCATTATTACCAACTAGTGTGAGCAAACCCATGTATTTCAGGAAGAGCATGTATGCAAGTGAATGAGTTATCTGAAAATTAAATTAATTAATTAATGCATTATCTGAAAATTAAAAGCAGTGTCGCCTATTCATGTGGTTGAAGAAATCAATCTAGAATATTAGGACACAGTTCTTTGATGTTCCAAGCGCCTCACAGTGCACAAGTGCATTCCGAATTCCTACTTACCCTTGTAAAAATGCAGTTCTGTCTCATTTCCTAAACAGTTTGTACCCTCAAGTACCATATCCTCAGAAATACTAAACATCCTAACTCAGATCAAAGGCTCTTTCAGGAATGCTCAAAGCCACATGAGGCTGAAGATACTACATGCCAACACAAGCAGACTCATGGAGACTGAGATCTGTGCTTAACTTAGTAATTTCTTTAAAATGCAAATGCCAAGCTCCCAAGAAAATAGAACAGAATGAAGACTCAAACCACACACTGGGTTGGCCCCTGTGGACACCTTCCCCTACAAGAGGTGGCTAAAATGTGGCAGATGGTAACTCACGGCAACTTCTCAGTTTTTCCCATAATGAAGCAGCTGCAGTCAGCACCAGGTCAAAGCATCTCTCATTTTCATGTGACTGATAAATTCTTCCCTGGATAAGAGGAAGGTAAAAAAAAAAAAAAAAAAAGAAAGTAAGAAAAAAAAAAAGACAAAAGCATAAGATAAGTATCTGGATTTTCACAATTTCACAATTTAAGGAGTCATTTGTTATTCATTCAGGGCCAAAATAAAACATTTGGGTAGCAGTGTGCCTAGGTGCTTCCGTACAAATACAACGTAATGGCAATGTTAAGAGAAACTGAAACTGTTCAAAACACATTGAGACATTCTCCCGTGTATTACTGATTACACATCTCGTAGTTTTTCCTTTTGCTACCTCTTGTAAACAAGTTCCTGACATCCATTTATCATTATGGCAATGGGAATCCCTGCCATTTTACCAATACCATTTTGTAATCCCCTTGGTAGGGATCTACAGAAGTAGTCTTGTGAATAATGTCCATCCCAGGGATGACAGCCATCACAAATCCAACCTTCCAAGGAGGTCTGAATTTTATGCTTCTTCTCAGAGCAATTTTCATAATTTGAACAACTTGAATTCTTCCTCAAATATTAAGTTTCAAAGCCTGCAAAGTAGCATATCTTGGTTTGCAATTTCCGCTAAGGCTGTCATTATTACTGTTAAATATCACAAGTGATGCACTGCCTGGATACTTAACACTAGCTAAAACTTGGTGTCTACTGGAGAAACATACATCTTAGTACATCAGGAGTATAGGAAATGATAACATAGCATTTTTTAAAATGGTATATTGTATTAATTATTATAATAACAACTAACTAGTGATAGTAATTAACTGTCATTACTAAAGCATGTCCCGATATGCCCCCCAAAAGAGAAAAATTAAAGACTGGGAAAGGAGAGCCTTTATGGCTTATACTTAAGATTTTTCCAAGCATGAAGAACAAAACTGAAAAAAAATCCTGCAGAGTGAGGCAGAGTAATAAAGGGGAGACCATTATTTTTGGAGAAGCAGCTAGCTGGGATATTATAGGACAGAAAACCAGTGAGGTATGGAAAAGTCAGTAACTGAGCCAGAAGAGTGCCTATTGGGCAGCAGCACGTGTAGGAGTCGTACCCATGGGAGGCAGTCAGAACCCTTGCACACTTGCTGGTTCAGATCTCTATCTTGGATCAGAAGGTGGCAAATATTCAGGAATGCTTCTACTTCAAAACAACATGAGAAGCCTTATGCAGCCTTTTTAAGATGTTATACATTATCTCTTCCTCTTCCATAGGTAGATCCAAACAAAACCATTTCTGGAATTGCTTCTCTTTCCATGGTCTAATATAGCTCCAGGTTGTATTGCAAACAAACACTATTGCAGTTCATTCTTGTCTCTAGGCAAAGAAAAGGGAATGCTACTAGCATCTCCATGGTCATCCTCATTTTTGTTTATGTCATTGTAGTCTGAGCGCAGTCAAAACAAGACCGAACTAAACACATTTACAGCCTTTGCTATCCACAGCTTTCAACGATTTTTCAGGACACCAGTCACTTTCTTTTTTAGAATTACTATTACAGAGAGAAATATGACTTAGTAACAGCAGATCTGGTCTTGTATTCTGGGATGGCTTGAAATACATTCTTGTCTCTCCCCTCCAATTCATACATAAAGTCTCTTCTCTGTCATTCCATCACTGTGCAGAAGAGCTGGGGAGGATCAGAAGGCTGAGTTCCTAGGACCTCCTAAAACTTAGCCTTATTTTAGAAGACAGAGAGGTTGCAGTTTCAGTCTTTCAGTTGCTTGCACAGGAGCTACACATTGTTGCCAGCTGTTAGTTTACTGACTTGTTCAAAGGGAAAAATGTCCCAAAAATACCAGGTGTGAAAATTGGTGTCTTCAGAATAATGAAAATCTGATTCGAATTTCATTCATTCAATGATCATGTATTTTTTTGCATTTTAGTGATCACATCTTCCGTTATGCACCAATTTCAATTTAAACCAAGTTCTCTGATTTTCTGAAGTCAGGGATAAGGAATATGTGCAAAAGATACACTGCTAGACTAGGGAGCATTTACAAATGTAAAAGTCATTATTTGAATTATAGTTCCTTTTCTTTATTTATTTTTTTCCTTGAAATGTTACCTGACAATTATAATCCTTTTCTTGTTTTTGTCAGACTCTTCACTTTATCTTCCACATTCCTTTAATCCTCTTTATGTCCTTGCTCCTTCCTATGTGATATTATTTATTCCTCCTTTCATTCTCCACTGACATCCTTATCTTATTCTTTTTCTTCAAGCCACTTATCTAACTAAGTGGTATGGCAACATAAATGACTACTGAGCTGTTTTGTAATTACTCTGGTCAGGGAGGAAGTCTGTTTCATGAAATGCCTGAGAAAAATAATATAAAAAGGTCTTCATGATATCACTTTACCAAAGAAAAATATTGACCAAGCATTTCTAGTGCTTAAGCACAATGGTGCAGTTTCCAACTGTGCATCACAGTGACTAAAAATGAACTGAGTCTTTATCAATAGTGGACCTGAGTTTCAGCATTGGTATTTCTGGTGCTCAGAAATTTTCTGGCCTCCCATTCTTTGTTAGGGCTAAAGCACATGCCTGAGCAATGATGCAGAGGATGGGCTCATGGTCCTTCACATCATACATAAGCAAAATCAATTTCAGTCACCAATGCAAAGAACTGTTAATGCAGAAGGTCATTAAAACTGATTTCTTCATGACATTGGACCTCTAAAGGGAACCTTGCAACATAAAAGTTGTAAGACTGTGCACTGCTTTCTAAGCCAGGACTGAATAATTTCCAACATAACAAAGATCAGCAATCCATTTTCATGGACTGCCTTGATGTTCTCCTATCATATATTTGCTCTAGCTGCTCCCAGTCCACTTCATCTATGCTTGTTCATCATGTATCAGGAAATTAAAAGGTCATAGGAAGAAACCCTCCAAGGGTCATTTAGATCAACCTTAAAGCAGTCAGTTCTGAAGTCAGACCAGTTTCCTCAACGCTTACTTATTCAAATCATGAAAACCTCCCAAGATAGAGAGTGGACAATCTCCCTTGGCAGCCTGATGCACTGTTGGGCAATTCTCACAAGGGAAATATTTTTCCTATATCTGATCTGAACCTCTCTTGGTTCAGCTTATGCCTAGAGTTTCTCATCCTCTCACCATGCACCACTGCGAAGAGACTAGTTCCATCTTCTCAATTACTACTTCATAGGTTCAGGAAGACTGTGGTAAGGTTCCTCCAAAACTGGCTCTTCTCTAGAGTGAATCACCCTTCGTTTCTTCTCACATGGCAAGTGGTCTACTCCCTCAATTATCTAAACTAACATGTTTAAGGAAGCTCAGAGAGCAACAGTACTGCCAACCAAGGACATTGTTATCCCCTGGCCAGCTCAGTGTATTAAGAGACAGAGAATACAATGAATACAATGATAAAAATAGTACTGACTGGTCTGCACAAGCTCATCCACCTCAGCTCATACTGGTGGAACAGAACTAGCGCTGGCCAACCACACCTCCTCCTAAAGAGGGCTATCCTGTTTAACTCCTCTATTCCAATCAGTTTCTCAGAGAGCAGAGCTCTGTGCCCAGCATCAGGGTCTGTGGTCTCTGTCCTTTGCAAAGCACAGGGTAGAAGCCATCCTCCTTCCTGTAAGAAGGGAGAGCAGTAAAAGGTTTGCAAAAAGTTTCAGAGTGTGCGTCAAAGTCAGAAAGAAATGAGCCAACATAGACATTCTAAAGACAAATAACAGCAGGGCTGGAAGGAAAAAAAAGAACAAAACCAACCAGCTGCAGGACTGTACACACATTCTCAAAATCTCTATGGAATCTTCAGAGAGTCCCTATTCTCTTTTTTAATTAATCACAGAATCATTTAGGTTGAAAAAGACCTTTAAGATCAAGTCCAACCATAATGAATGCACACACAAGAATCTAAGTTAAATAGTTCCTTCCATTGAAAAGATAAAGATGCAAAAAGGACGGTGCTATTTTATTCCAATCATCTGAAAGAAGATGTGAAATATGGTCATATCACTGTAAAAACATATTGAAATAATGTCTGCTCACTCTCCAAGTATCTGAGGTGGGTTTATGTGGTGGACCATCATGCAGTTCCAACTGCTTCAATCTGGCTTCTAAATAACATCAGTCAATGCATACTGGGAACTGTTCTTCAGTATATAACACACAGCATCAAACATCTGAATTCACCAGTACACAGTGGGTACTCTATACATCAGACCCAATATGCAGGGTGGGTACACCATATTTCCTTTTTTTTTTTTTTTTTTTTTGATCTTAGAGATATTTAAAGTGAAGAAAGTTAAAAATTCAAGGAATTATTAAAATTTCTGTATATCCATCAATGAAATATATTTTTTTGCGATTGTGTATGAGTATTTGAAGAAGATACTAAGCAACACCTGAAAAGAGTTTCTACTGCAAAATATAAAATAATTACTCTGCTGTGTCTCTGCCTTTACTAAGTGTCACTTAATATCCTTTCTTTAGTTAATCTCTGAAGCACCACTGGCTTCTAGCACTACTCTGAAACTACAGTAGCACAAATGAGGAAAATGCCAGGTGTGAAGGCTTGTGCTGTTCTTCAATATTTGATAATGGATTTACAGATATTTTACTTGGTCTAACTAATATAATCATGAGCATCCATTCATTTTATCATTTCTATTAATTACAGAAAATCAATTTGTCTTTGGCACACACACACTTTAATAGCAAATTATCTACCATAAAGTAGTTTATATGTTTTTTTTTCTAGTACCTTATTTTAAAATATAAACATC
>WTSP01028125.1:12977-25787 GCA_025331215.1 Actenoides lindsayi | reverse complement strand
AGCTCGAGGTGCAGCCTCCCCAGTGCCCAGTCCAGGGGCACGATCCCTGCCCTGCTCCTGCTGGATACACTATTCCTGATTTAGGCCAGGATGTCCTTTGTTTTCTTGGTTGCCTGGGCACACGCTGGCTCATTTTCACCTGGGTGTCCGCCAGCCCCCCAGGTTCTTTTCTGCCAGGCATCTTCCCAGCCATTCCTCCCTAAGCTTGTAATGTTGCCTGGGGTTGTTGTGACCTAGATGCAGGACCCGGCACTTGGCCCTGTTAAACCTCATGCAATTGACCTCAGCCCATTGATCCAACATGTCCAGATCCCTCTAGATCAGCGGGCTGCTTGCCACCATCCCAGGGCCTTTCCCACAGAGCTGCTCCCCAGCCCCTCCGTCTTCTTCCTGGACAAAAAGGCTAGATGATGACCTTATATTAGGCCCTTATGTTGCAGATGTTTATCTTTTTCTCTGTCTTGGGTGGAATAGAAACTGCCATCCTAACATGCCTTCCTCATAAAAGGCTAATTTAGTACCCTTGACTTTACCGGGGTGACTCATGAGTCACAAGTTACTCATGTGCATAAATGTTTTGAAGATCACGCCTGGAGCATGTACCTGGGTTTGGAAGACTTTTGATTGACAAATTTATTCTGTTCTCTTTTCTTTAAATATTCATTTGTTAACTTAAAAATCTACTTATTCATACATTACTCATTAAAATATGAATAAACTTGGTTATAAAAGGTCTAACCTAAAAAAAAAAAATCCACCCGCTTTTTTCCTCAATTCTTTTGCAAGCTCTTAGGAGAGGTGTTACTCCCATCATATTTTAGGGATGCTAATGATTAACAAGGTTCAGTATTAGTCGTGTACGCTGGTATTTTAGCACTTTGAAGATGAAAAATCTTGGCTTTTTATCAAAATGATTAAACTGTTTTCTCTGTCCACTTCAAAATCCTTTATAAAAGATCATTTTTTAGTAATAAGGGGATAAGCTGCCTAGGAATGATGCAAGGATATCTTAATTTTCATTGCTTAATAAAGCAAAGGGTGAATTCTGAGATTTTTATTTTTCACCTTGCTTTTTATTCTTGAATTTCTATCAAGGTCTCTCTATAACTCACTTCAGGTGGTAGCTAATTCACCTCATTTATAGAATCTTCACCAGTGCATCCTCCCACTAAGCACTGCAAAAACTTAATATACTGGGTCATCTTTGTGAAAACCTTTCTGAGTTTGATGATTTCTTGATTTACTGAAGTAAAATTTGCTGACAGAGAACAATTTCAGCTTTGAGATGGATTTACTTGGAGAATCTCTTGCATTAGTATAGAAAAGTGACAGGATCTGGTTTTTTTTCCCAGATAGCTGCCTTTGACTGGAGATATAATTTTCCTCAGAGAATGAAGTCCAAGTACAGGATGAGCTTCATTCTTGTTCAATGGAAAAAAAAAAGGGGGGGACCATTTCCTTACTTTTTTCCCCCTCATTCTCTTCTCATGACTTTAACTTCAAATGATCAGACTGAGGAAGGAAAGGGACTTTTACTGAATCACAGAGCATGGAACAAACACCCAGTGGCAGAATAGAGAAGTTAGCCAGAGGTAGAAACTCTGCAGATATTGGAAGTTCTTCCTTCCTTCCTTCCTTCCTTCCTTCCTTCCTTCCTTCCTTCCTTCCTTCCTTCCTTCCTTCCTTCCTTCCTTCCGTCCTTCCTTCCGTCCTTCCTTCCATCCTTCCTTCCATCCTTCCTTCCCTCATTCACTGAAGAGCAACTAGTTTCAGAGCTGAGTGGATTGTTATTTTTGTGCAGCCTGTTCCAAAGAGCATAAGTGGAAGGAAAATGCTGGGAAGAGAAAGAAGAAAAGGGAAGGAAATTTCTGAGAGTAATTTCTGAAATGTAGGATTTTTCTGTGTGTTTTTTAGAAGAGGTACAAGAAGTGACTCGTATTATTCTATGTCAATTAAATATAGTTGTGTCTTACACCCAATTGGACAGTGAGCGATAGCTAATGATACAATATGTAATTAAAATCTATCTGTTTAGGCCTTTTCTTATAGGTAAAGTGAAGTGCATTCCAAAGAATGGTAGCGGTATGACCGCGAAATCTCTTTGCAGGCCATGACAGCCCAGTTGATTCTGCAGACACCTGCCTGTCAGCAAGATTTTCATGGTGAGAACATAAATTACTGGCTATGGTTTCCTACACTGTGTACAAGGTAATTCACTGACATACTTGGTAGGACAGCGTCTGACGTTTCTGTGTGTAGCAGAAGAATCAATTGTCACTCCTTGCTCTTTAATTTGGGGAGGAAGGTTGGCATGTTGCCAGGACGTGAGCAGAGAAGGTCCTCCCACTTCTCACCTTAGCTATGTCTGACACGTAGACCCCCTCCTTGCACAGGCATGTTTCTTCTCCAGATGTTCTTGAGCTGAAGACAGCGTGATGGGCTGCCCATGGTAAACAGGCTTTGCCTCACTTCATGGAAAGCAAAGCCTTGGGGTGTATGACTAGAGGAGAATAGCAGAGCTATGTATAACTCTGGGGGTCCCGCCTTCTCCTTGGTGCTGTGGAAGAGAAGCTGAAGCCTATGAGGAATTTCACATGGTCTTTGCTGCTATTTGAGGTCTTTCTTCTGGAACTAAAAGCGCGGTCATTAAAATTTCATGATGCACTTCCAAGAAAAACGTTCTCGGTTTAGTAAAATAATTAAAAGCCTGCATGGTCTCTGCAGTAAGTGGCTATGGAGGGATGAATGAGAGTGCTGTAGAGGAAATGTGCGTGCTTTAATCAGCATTACATCAACCAAGTGGGATCCATGCAGGAGAAATGCTAAAAATCTATCACTCAGTAGAGCTGCACCATTTCCAGACCCCTGGGGAGAGCTCAGTGCTACTTTACATTTCAGCCACACTGTGGTTGGGTCAGACAAGAGTAAATCTAAACCATATCCTTCCCCAGGGTGCTTATATCATTCTAAATAAATAAAAACTTCCCACAACAGAGTGTAATATATCAGAAAACCACCCCTCTGTCAGCCTCCAAGGTATTTCTGTCAGCCTCTGTACTATTTTAAGCTCCTATATAGGTGGCAAATGCTTGGCTTGGCACTGAATCTCAGTGACACGAATGCAGCATTTCAGCAGCAAGCGCTGGTGAAAGGGAGGGCAAGGGAGCTAAGGCACTCTCTCCTCCTTGTAGAGAAAGGGTCTATTTTTAGATTTTTTTATCCATCCACTCCTACAGCCCTCTCTGCTCCTTCGAATGCAGGCAGGTTACTCTGGGTATAAGATTGTATGCAGTGGGCACAGAAATTACACTGATGGCTTCTAGGAGACCCAAGGCAGCCACAGGTGCTACTTTGAGTAGCAGCTTCAAAGTGTCTAAAAATGCTGCATGAGAGTGGAAGAAGAGTTTTGTCGTCTGTCCCAAAGGCTCCCAGTAGCTCCTGGACGTGGTGCTGAGGCTATCGAGATTATACCCTGAAGAACTGCAATATTCAGCTGCCTGCTTTCTAACTTTGCCTATTGCTACCTTCAAATTAATGACAGACATTATGTTCCAGAGCTTGTGCATCAAACTGCAGTCACTCACAACAAAAGCTGCTTCCAAATGTCCTGTGGGTGCTACTGTGACAGCATACAGCACAACGAATTTCTTGTGGAAAAAGTCTCAAAACATGAGCGTGGAGAAGAGGAATACAGGAGCCAAATTCCCAACGTGCCTTTTTTTGGTCAAACAATTGCTTCTGAAAGATGAGCATAAGCTGCTGTTGAGACACATTTGACTCACTTAACTTGCAGAAAATCTACACCACCTTTCTGCAGGATGGAAAACATTCTTCTCCTCTTGTCATCATGCCCTGCTTGGTCTACAAATTGGACACGAATCTCCAAAGACGTTTGCTTCTGGTCCAGCAATTGCTCTTAAGCAATCTGATGCCTTAATTTTCTTCCAAGCATAAGCAGTCCCATTAAAATCTCCATAAAGTAAAATGAATCCTTAAGCGCAGCAGTGCTCAACACTGTCATAACCAAGAGCAGGAAAGTGATGTTTCAGATTCCAAGTAACATTTTGGGAAAGGTTTTGGTGTGTGTTTTCTTCTGCAGTGACATCTTTCCGTTCATTATTTTGGATGCCAAGGTACGCTCTCTTTCTGCACTTTCCTCAGTACACTTTACAAGGTTTAAATTTCCTGAGGGCTTTTTTTTTTTTTTTTTCCTAGCCATGTTCTCCTGTCACAGCCTACAATTTTTGTTTTGAGCTTAGCAGCAAAATGCACAGTAATTGGACTTGCAGCAGCATATGATGGAGATTTGCAGTTTGCTTCGCTTCTCTGTCACCAAGACCTCTGCGTGACCTGGCTTCTGCAATCTCTGCTTTTCACACTGCTACGGGCTTCCGTGGGATGTTAATCACATATTGTCCCCTTGGCTCTAATCAGGAGGGTCTAAAAAGAATTACCTATTCCAGTCACTGCTAGAAACTGTGGGTGTAATACGGCCTATACAATGACAGAGGTATTACTCTTAAAGAAAGCTCCACGGACAGACTCAAGGAGGGGATTTTCCTTGTAGATTTTCTAGCAAAGTCTGTGGTATTTGCTACATCGATCTTTGTGTACAGTTTGACTGAAAGGGGTGGACATTTTCCAGAAAGTACATTGGTATACTTTATGGAGCACTCATTTATTATTAGCTATTGGGAACTTCAGGCAACTATTTTCCCTGCTGCCCCTGGCTATGTTCCCACTGCTGGTATAAGGTATGACAGCAAGATGCCACCTCTCTTAGCTATAGAGGAGAGTTAGTTGCTTGCATGCAGAGAAGAATTCAACAGCTTTGGATGGAAAGTTCCTTATTCTTTTTCTTTTTCTTTTTTTTTTTTTCAATAATGCTACTTTTAATGGTGTTGTAGTTCTTCAGATGAATGAAGTTGTAAGGCTCATTTCTCAACTCAAGAACACATACACACCTTTCAAAACTTAGTTCTTAAGCACAAATTAGATGATTTCACAGGAATACCCCATTCATCTTGATAGTCTAGTATTTGTGACCCTGTGTCGCTGCTTTTCTGCCTCCTCTGATGTTTCTCAACACCAGGCAGTGTGTCTTTATTGAACCTGGGATATTTACATGATGTTACTCTGAGCTGCAGAGCTGGGTGTGCATTAGCCATGCTCACCCAGAAGGCAAGAAACCAGAAAGAGAAGGACTTTAGATGAAATCTACCTATATGATTCTATGTATATGATTCTAGAGAACTGATAAATATCCACAGATTTCACAACTATCAGGTAATTTTCTGAAGCATAAGCAGGTATCTTTCTTCACTCAGTTTCTCTGAACAATTTCCGTTCCCTGAGACCCTTTGCTGACCATAGTAGAGTTCTTTCCCTCACAGTGAATGCACAAAATTTGGGCTTTCTGGACAAACTGTTACTGCAGAGGAAATAACAAATTTTCAAGTCAGTGACTTAAAAGCCCACAAAAGTTATTCCTTTACTTCTAGGCATTCTCCTTATCTCACTGCCCGATTCTCCTGACAGCCCTCTTGTACTCTTGCACTGAACACTCTGTTACATAGATCAAAATACAGTATTCATCAATTGCTCCATTTCTGTCTGTATTTTTCTACCTGATGCAGCCAAAAGCTTCAAGATATGCTCAAGCCTGTGCTGTTCATGGCAGGAGTCTGGCTTATTATTCAGCTAGTGTGCTGTAGCCACAAGGTATTATTTCAGTCGCTGTTCTTAATCAGTGCACAGTCTGAAATAAATTAACCAATCTAAACTCATTAAAGATACCAGTACCAACCTTAAGAATATTTATGAATTCTTAAGATCTTCTTCTTTCCTCCAGATTAAATATTTGTTATTCACAAGTGCCTTCTAAAATGATCTTCGTCACAGGTATTTGGTTTGCTTTTGATATGAAAAGTGGGGTTTTTTTCTTGCCATGAAAGAAAATTATACAGGGAAGGGAATATGTTCCCTAATCGGAATTTGTTATTTGTTTTTATTGTTAGTGATCCATTTTTTAGGTTTTAAGAAGTATCCCAGCGTAGCATCAATGAGGCATCTGTAGCATGTAGTGCCCATCTCAGTGTGTGAGTAATGAATAAAGCGAACAGTGTGCTGCAAAGACACCACAGGCGGATTGTTTTTACGTAAATAATTTGGTGAATATTTGTGGAAACTGAGTTGATTAACAAGAATCAGGCTGATTTGCCAGGTTCTATCACTGCAAAATAGGGTTACGTTCACTGGGAAAAAACGTTCACAAAATTTCTTACTGCCTAAGTTCATCTTTCTCACCCACTGACTTGAAATAGGTTTACACTTGAAGATGACTCTGTGGGAAACCAAACTGACTTAGGTCCTCTACAGGAGATACAAAAGACTCATGTAATATTTGTGTCAAGTTTACCACCTTTTGGCTTTCCTGCCCAATCAGCATGGCTCTTCAAAAAAGCTTATCGCTGAGGAGTTTTAGTGGCAAAACATTTTATAATTGCTAGTGACTCCACAATAAAAAGTGCATGGAGGCAAATAATTCTTTCTTGCTCTGACCTTTCAGACTTTCATATTTGTCTTCATTCCTTATCAGTAAACAGCAAACACCTGGAGTGCTTTCAAAACATGACGTGCTGAAATGTCTTTTTTTTTATATATCAAAGAAGTCAGATTCCTAGATTTAATACAATGCTACCTTTTCTCTCTTTCTGCGCCCAGCATGACCTCAGAAACTTCCCATTGAAAACTTTTCAAATTAAGATCTCTCTACAGAAGTTTTAGTTCACCTGAAACAGCAGAAAGTACTCTGTCAGGAATGTCCGAGGTGTTTACTAAAACACCTGGGTAAAAGGGGTAATATCCTATAGTTTGTAGGCAAGTCAGAGACAATGATGTATCTATGTTTAGGAGTTGAAAATTCAGAAGTCTTGTGTTTTTTTCTTTCTGTAGCTTACTCTGGGATGCACGTTAATGGCATTTGTTGAGCACAATAAATTTCTTCACAGGAAAGATTACAGGAAGCTAAGAAAATCTCTCTTTTGCCTTTCTTTTACCATATCTCTCCCTTCTTTGTGTCCATTATTAATGTACATGACAAATTACAACCTTCTCCTTCCCCCTGTCCCACAAAAAGAACCCTACTTCAGAAATCCATTCACGCTTAAACAGGAAGAGTCGTTTAAAACACAGCAGAAAATCAGTTAGGTGCTTCTGAAACTTTCTGATTTTAAAGATATTTCCAGAGTATATGTAATTATTCTAAAAGATTGCCAAGGCCTTATGGAGAAGACTAAAAATTTTGATTCATTTCCCTTCAGAATGCAGATCATATTGAATGCTGCCATTCTTCAAAGACGCAAACAAAAAGCAGTTATGTGAAAGTAAAGTAAGTGTATGCTCAGAGTCAAATAGTTCACTGATCTGGATATTAAAAATATACATGCACACGTAAGCTTAACAACTTCTTGGGGGATATCATTGTCACACAACTCCCTGCATTTCAAATCCTACATGGCCATAGCTTCATCTCACTGACTCCAACAGCCTTATTCCATGAATACATCACTACCACTCGAGTGAAAGAACGCTACTGATCCACATCATTTCTGTCCTTCATTACTCGTTCTTAATCCAGGTAATTGAGGTGGCACGACTACAGAATATTCTGGTTCTAGACTGACCTGTGGTGGCTCTTATAAATTGCCAGTCGGATTTTCTTAAGTTGATGGTTTGGTTTGGTTTTGTGAATTCTATTTACAGCTTTGTTTCAAGTGACTGGTTTTATCTAATTTTGTCATCATGGCAAACATTGTAGGTGATTACAGAGACACATTGTATTGAAAATGCAAAAAAAAAAAAAAACCCAAACAAAAAAAAAACATTAAAAAAAAACAACTTTCCCTTTCATCAGCAACCCATAGAAACCTGCTGACTTCTTTCAGACATTATAGCTCTTTTAATTAACTTAGTACTGGCTTTGCTATTATACAGAACTAAACCACTGCAAGAATGTTAAGGCGATAATAAACATCTCATTTAAATCCACTAAAGAGAGAAAAAAGTAATTTACAGCAAGATCTCTGTCCTTAGTTTACCCTTTTGTGCCAAACATTTGGAGAACATTTGGGAACTGACACAGTTTTTCTAAGGACAGAAAGGAGTCCCTCTGGAGGAAGCAGGCTTGCTTATTGAGTGAGATTAGAAATATCAGTTCTTTGCCACCTAAAATCTGTCTAAGAAGCTGGGATCAGCATCAACTCCCAAGATTTCCTGCCTTTTCACTTCATTCTTTTAGTAAATTCAAACCCCAGTTTTAGAATTATACCTTCTATATTTTTTTTTAAATTAATTTATCAGGTTTTTCAGCATTTAAATCTTGATGCACTGATGGCTTTTAATCTATGAATTTTGAAACAGGAGGAAAGTCTGACTTAACTAATTCCTTCCTACTGAAAAAAGAAATGTTATTATCTCTATGTTACTGAGGAAAAAAATGGTCGCATTAATTTAACAAGGTGTTTACCTTTTGGCAAAGAAGAAGGGAGGAGTTGAGAGAGAGCTTAAGAAAGAGCACTGAAAATAACCCAGAAATCTGGAAAGCCTGCTTCCCACAGAAAGGGAATTAAGAAGTTCAATTTATTTATTTTTTAAAGAGTAGTTTGAGAGATGATTTGATGAACCTTCATGAAGAAGTGATTACTAGTGTTGTAGACATCATTCATCCACTGAACCAATGGCAAGAGGCTGAAACTCATCCAGTTCTACATGGAAAGAAATGGGGAATTCTGGACATCATTACACCAAAACACAAATGGAAAGAGTAGAATCCAGGTTGCCTAATATCTATAAAACCCAAATAGGCACAGTTCTCAAAATTATGCTCTAATATTGTTAGGTTTCCTGGCCATGATCCAGGCATGTAGACAATTAGATGAGCCCTTCATGTTCTCACAATACCTCCTACTGCTGGACTGTCATTCCAATTCAGTTTTTCATCTCACATGATAATACTTAAATTTAAACTGAACACTCAGAAGGGACTTGATGATCAAACATAACCTTTAAAATAGATTAGATGTTTTTTTTTTTTCCTTTCATAACTTGATTTTTCAGTGGAATTTAACCTTGAGAGGCTAAATTAAGCTTAATATTCTTTCCTTTAAACACTGATTTGCAATGAGGTAAGTCCTACAGACTGCACCTAGACTTTGCTGCAGGTCCATACAACATCATCCCTCCAAAATCCCATCTTCCATTCACCCCAGTCAAGGACTATTTCATTTCCCATCACTTCACTTTGGCTGGCTAGCCTGGACCTAGGAGCTTGGAAGCACTCTGAATGCTCTGGTTAAGGTCAAGCCATTGCAGCTGCACTGGGCAAGTGCACAAGCGCACCTAAGTGGTGTCTCCGGTGTAGAAGAAGCTGAGGACTTCCTGAAAAAGAGGGTTTTTCCAAAGATCCCCTTGGGACCGATGCTGCTAGATGGTGGTTACAAAGAGGTGTCTCTTTGGCAGGTACCAGGTGGTGCTCCTTTGGGGAGGTAGCAGGAGGGATGAGAAGGCAACTTAGGACACGGTATTAGTTATGCAGTTCTTTGAAAGCTTGAACTACAAGATTTTCTCTAAACCCTTGTCTTGATTATGAGTCATGCTAATCCACTGAGGGGACAACAGCAATCCTGTGTGATTTGGGACTAATCTCAGCTAACTAAAGTGGTTTCAATTTCACATCGAATCAGTCCAAAGAGGTCTGAAAAGACTTGCGGAGATGTGCCATGTAAATTCCAACAATGAATAAATCAGAGGTAATTGTGAGCTGTTTCTGGATATTCTGTGAACAGGAAAAAAGAGCTAAATTAATCAAGTGCACTATTCATTGGCACTATTCATTGCCATATTACTTTTTCTGTCTTAATCACGAAGCATTATACAAAGATCAACTGTCTGCTCTTAAACCTTCTGGTCGTTAATGCGAGTGGTTTTCCAGGAGTGGGAAAAGGTGTTGCATTACCCTCGGCTCTCTGCCACCACCCTCAGCAGTCTTGCTGCAGAACCTTTGTGCTTTCTGATGCCGTGTTAATAGCCTTTGCTGTTGCTGACCGAAAAGTATTGCTGCATTTGGTGTTTTCATCCCTTCCACCTCGCTTGCTGTAGCTCCGAACTGCTTGCTGAGGTGGAGGATGAACTGACTTAATCCAAACTCTGTAGTGGGACAAACAGCTGGACACTACTCTTAATTTTATTTGGAGTTCTTCCCCTTGCTGCTTACTGGTTTGGTTTTTTTAAAAAAGGTGGAATTTTGATCTTGATGGTGATTATGGCCTCTTGTCTGAACAACATGTTTTCCTGTTCAAAACTTAAAGGGAAGATAACTGTTTTCAACATTTAATGAGGGTACCATGATTATTTACTCCAGCAGCTTCATTCTATTGAAATGATGATGAAGATGTCAAAACACTGGCTCAGAGTCCTTCTTGCCTTTATGCATTCACTCACAAAGAGTTTCATGTGATTAATTGGCTTTGTGTGTCTGTAACTATTTGCAATCATGAGAAAAATAGAGGAAAAAAAATAGATAGATTCAATCCTCTGTGTTTTTTAGGATGTTGGTATCATGCTGGACACCTGTTATTGTCTTCAGTTCTGTGACTCTGGACTAATGCACCATCTTTCGAATCCTAGTACCAACCTGTGCTTCCAAACTATCTTTGAATGAATTGATTATCTCCCTCCTTTTTAATTAAACGAATCATTTGATCCACATGATCATGTTACAAACCCAAAAGTTTTTAGCTTATAAATTTTTTAGTGATAGAAAACTGTGCATGTTCTATTTCTGCATAGGCAGCTTGATTTGCACAATACTCCAGTGTGCTTCATTGACTCCAGTCCAGTTCATAGACCATTGGCTATGTAATAAAACTAGAAGAAAATTGGCATTTACTGTCACCTTTTCTCTTCAAGGGCCAATGAGGATATCCTTAATGTCTCCCTCTCTGATCTAGGAGATCATGGGAGAGGATTCCAGAGTTGGGACTGTTTTGGCATCCTGAGAATCACAGGAATATTTAACTGGCTGTTAATGTAGAATAAAAGAAGAGAGGAACAAGAAGAGCGTTTGCTGAGATGTGGCCAACAACAGGGAAGCCATTTGCATTCTATACACCTTGTTATTTAGAGTTTTACATCCAGCTTGCTTCTGGCAACTACAAAAATACATAATAAAATTAATAACAGCTCATTGCCACCAGCTGCTCACAAGAAGCAGATGCAACTGTGGAGCCGTTTAGTCAGCACTTCTTCCTTCCCAGTTATACCTCAACTTGAGCAGGAGATATTTGAATAATGAATTGTGTATTTGACTACGAAGTAACAGAGGTAGAAATCAAATTCTTCTCCTTAATGACTGCATTTTATTAAGTAGTAGTTGCACAGTCAAGCACAGGAAATTTAGGAGACACGCATTTGTGAGGAAAATTCAGCTTTGGCTTCATTCTGTTGGGGCATTTCCTCTCGGTAGCATCCAGCATGATGTACATCTTTGATGTGCACAGGGAGGACAGTCCCTTGCCCTGCCATGAAATGACTGCATTGTCACTCCATCTTGGGGACACTCCTGGATTTTCTTACCTTCCTAAATCTGCCCTTTTCTTTTTACATTTGAGAGGCAATAACAAATCCACACCTGGCACCCCTCTGCCAGGGCTTCTCTCTAGAAATTATCATTTGAAATGTATTTCTGATTCTGTTTGAATGTAGGAGCCAGCGAACAAGGAATTCTTCCATTACCCTTTGTCAAAGCCAAAACAGCTTGGTAAACTAGGCCTTGGATAAACTCTTTGAGAGGCTTTAGAACTCCCGTATGACACCACTGACAGAAAATTGATAGGTTATTTGGAGAGTGAATTACATCTTAAGTGAAAAAAACAGACTGGAACCATTCATAATTTAGAAGAAACTCATAAACTCCAAAAGAAACTATTTTAGGCACATTTTTACTTCAAATTAAGCAGTCGTATGCTGGCTAGAGCTATGCCTGCAACTTGCATCACGCACACGCAAATTTAAATGAGGCAATAATAGCAGAAAAGACAGCAATACATTTAGGCAGCCTTATTTAAAGAGCTAGGGGATTGGAAACAAACAGTTACAGCTAGAGATAAACATACTCCAGGCAAAAGATTATGGTAACAAGGAAACCTGAAGCACCAGGATAGGAAAGAGTTGTAAGTGGCAGCACCCAAGGTTGATTTCCTGCAGTCCCCCATCCCCTGGCTGGTCAAGGAGATACCTGAGAAGGTGCAGCAGGTGTGAGGAGCATCATGCTGATGCCACAAAGGAATCCTCTGAAGTTGAGCACAGGGTGGCTCATGCCCTACTCTGTCACCTCCTGCTATGCCTCAGGAAGGACCGCAGGGGGTCCTCTTTGGCCACCTGTTTCCATAGAACTGGTCAGACTTTTCAGTCAGATTTGCTATGTTTGAAATTGACTAAAAGGTTCAGACAACATTTGGGAGACGCAGGCACGGAGGCAGTGATCAAATACATCTAATTACCTTGGGAATGCAGGTAAAAAATTAATGCGGCAAAGAAGAATTTCATTAAAAAGATGCTTTGCTTTAATATGCTCTGTGGTTCTTTGAGCTTCTCAGTCTTGGTTAAATTTCAAAAAGAAGGCACAGCTCTTTTTCTCTTTATCTTTCCCTTTATCTTTCCTTTTCTCTTTCTATTTTCCTTTTCTTTTTCTTTTTCTTTTTCTTTTTCTTTTTCTTTTTCTTTTTCTTTTTCTTTTTCTTTTTCTTTTTC
>WTSP01028125.1:0-12877 GCA_025331215.1 Actenoides lindsayi | reverse complement strand
CTGGATGGCATCCCTTCCCTCCAGCGTGTCAGCCGCCCCACACAGCTTGGTGTCGTCGGCAAACTTGCTGAGGGTGCGCTCAGTGCCCTGTCCCTGTTGCCGAGGCGGACGTTCAACAAGACCGGTCCCAGTACTGATCCTTGAGGGACTCCACTTGGACACCGACCCATTGACAACCCCTCTTTGGGAGCGGCCGTCAAGCCAGGTCTTTATCCACGGAGTTGTCCATCTATCCAATCCACATTTCACCATCTTGGAGACCAGAGTGTCACGCGGGACAGTGTCAGAGGCTTTGCTCGGGTCCAGGTAAATGACGTCGGTTGCTCTTGCCCCGTCTATTGATGTTGTGACCTTCTCATAGAAGGCCACCGGGTTAGTCAGGCATGATTTGCCCTTGGTGAAGCCACGCTGGTTGCAGCCAATCGCTTCATCGTTACTCATCTGCCTCAGTAGTGCCTCCAGGAGCATCCGCTCCACGATCTTACCAGGCACAGAGGTGAGACTGACCGGCCTCTAGCTCCCAGGTTCACCCACCTTTCCCCTTTTGAAGATGGGGGTTATATTTCCCCTTTTCCAGTCAGTGGGGACTGAAAGTCCAAAAGGCTGGAGCCCTTGCCAAGGAAGACTGAGGCAAAGAAGTCATTGAGGACCTCAGCCTTCTCAGCATCACTTGCCACCAGTTCTCCAGTTTCCTTTCCGAGGGGAAACACGCCTTCCCTAGTCTTTTTCTTGCCATTGATACACCTACAGACCTTTTGGGCGTTTTTCTTCATCTCCCTGGCTAGATTTAATTCTAACTGAGCTTTAGCTCTTCTAACCAGGTCTCTTGCTGCTCAAGCAGCTTCCTTGTACACCCCGCGTTCTAGCTGTCCTTCTTTCCGCTCCTCGTAGAGTTTCTTTTTGCGGGACAGCACGTCCAGGAGTTCCTTGTTCATCCAGGCAGGTCTCCTAGCAGTCTTTCCTGCCTTTCTCTTTGCCGGTATAGTTTGCTCCTGGGCACTGAGAAGGTGATCCTTGAATACCCACCAGCTGTCCTGGGCCCCCCTACCCTCTAGGGCTTTGTCCCACAGCACTTTGGCCAGCAGATCCCTGAAGCGGTCAAAGTCTGCACGCCTAAGGTCAAGGGTCGTGAGCTTGGAGTACGTCCTCCTAGCTGCCCTGAGGATCTTAAATTCTATCGCTTTGTGGTCACTGCAGCCAAGGCTGTCCCCAGATTTTACATCAGTCAGCAGCCCTTCCCTGTTGGTCAAAACAGGGTCCAGCATAGCCCCTTTCCGTGTCGGTTCCACTATGTCATGGCTTGCCAGCAGCACCGTGGCCCTGCATTCGTCCTGTGCGTTGCCCAAGCTGCGTGCATTGGCGTAGAGGCACCTCAGCTGGGCTGGCTGTGTCACCCTCTTGTGTCAATCCCCTTTGACTCCTAGGGGGTGTCCCAGTGCCTCCTCGCTGGCTTTCCTCAGGGCAACAAGTTGAGAGCCCTTACTAGGATTCCATCTCTCAGCCCCTGCTGTGCTGCCCCACTGTTTGTCACAAGCAAATGTCAATGTAAAATTACTGACCCCTTCCCCCTCCAAATCTAGTTTAAAGCCCTATCCATGAGCCCTGCCAACTCCTGCCCCAGAATCCTTTTCCCCCTCTGGGGCAAGTGCATCCCTTTAGGTGCTCATCCTGCAGGACTTTACAGTTCCTGTATCGCCAAGGTAGGGATTCAGCAGGGTGGTTTCAAGTCCGATGACTCTACTTGTTCTGAGGAGGTGGGAATTGAGAACTGGAATCTCCTCAGGATGAAGGAGAACAGCGATTGACTTCTGTGCTCCTGCTGTCAGCGCTTCAGCTGTTGGGCTGCTCTCTGGGGCAGCTTTGCCTCTCTCTCTGTGTTCAGTTAGAAACACATCTCAGGAGCAGAATTTGGGGGCCGATTCCAAGTACAAGGCAGTGCCTTGATGGACAAAGCTAAGTCCCAGTGGCAGCAGGAGTTAAGGTGCAACCTCATTAGAGAGAAGTGTAGAAGGAACCTGGTATTTGAGGTGCTTTTCTTTTTTTCTCCTTTTTCTTTTTCTTTTTCTTTTTCTTTTTCTTTTTCTTTTTCTTTTTCTTTTTCTTTTTCTTTTTCTTTTTCTTTTTTCTTTTTTCTTTTTCTTTCCCTTTTTCTTTCCCTTTTTCTTTCTCTTTCTCTTTCCCTTTTTCTTTTTCTCTTTCTCTTTCCCTTTTTCTTTTCCCCTTTTCCTTTTCCTTTTCCTTTTCCTTTTCCTTTTCCTTTTCCTTTTCCTTTTCCTTTTCCTTTTTTTCCTTTTTTTCCTTTTCCTCTCTCTCTCTTTTTTTTTTTCCTCTCTCTCATGTTTTACATCTATGAATTTCCCCAGGAAAAAACGTTATGCAGATCTGTATGTCCATCCAAATTTCCCTCATTTCTGGGTGGATCTGGGTCTCAAAAACAATTGTTTCTATGAGTTTATAAAAAGCCACAGCTAGGAAAGTAAGAGGAGGTATGAGCTACTAGGATGATTAAGGGACTGGAACATTTCTCATATGAAGAAAGTCTGAGGGAACTGGGGCTGTTGAGTCTGGAGAAGAGAAGCCTGAGAGGGGATGTTATTGATGTTTACAAGTATCTGAAGGGTGGGGGTCAAGGAGAAGGGGCGAGGCTCTTTTCAGTGGTGCCCTGGGATAGGATGGGAGGTAATAGGTATAAGCTAGAACACAGGAAATTCCACGTCATCATGAGGAAAAACTTCTTCATTGTGAGGGTGACGGAGCCTGGAACAGGCTGCCCAGAGAGGTGGTGGAGTCTCCTTCTCTGGAGACTTTCCAGACCTACCTGGATCTGTTCCTATGTGGCCTGGCCTGTGTGACCCTGCTCTGGCAGGGGGTTTGAGTCAATGATCTCCAGAGGTCCCTTCCCACCCCTACCATTCTGTGATTCTATGATCTTTTTCCTTTTTTTTTCCTTTTCTTATGACCCGACATAGTTCTGAGTTCATGTTCTCTCTCTCTTCTTAGGGTTGCAGTTTTGATTCACATTTCTATTGCCAGCTTTAAGTAGCAGAGACCTGGCTTTAGATACCAGGCTGGTTTGTTCTGTTTACTGGGTCCTTAAAACATGACAGATAGATACAGCAAACAGACAGACAGACAGACCCACTTTGTCGTGAGATATAAAATGTACAAGATTTATAACATTTTTCATGTTATAGTCATGACTCTACATATGACAGCAAAGCTAAAGGATGACAGATATGAGCATGGGTTATTTGTATGGCACGGCATCCCCATATGTTTTGTGCAATAGCATTACAGAGGTTAACCATGCTGCAGTTGAAGTAGTTTTAAGTTTGTCAACAGTTCAGGGTCAGGGCAGCCCCTCAGACCTGGAACAGCCACTCTCTGTTAACCCCCCTCCCCCCCCAAGAGGGAAGAGAAAGGGAATAAGGGAGAGAGACTCAGCCATTAGAGAAGGGAACTGGGACACATTTAATGGGAATAATAATAATAATAATACCAATGGAATATGCACAGATAGATCGGAAACTACTGCTGGGAGCAGCCATTGCCTGTACCACCAGCTGCTGCCTGTAGCCAGGGCAGGGGGGAGAAGAGCTGGGCTGGGAAGGAAAAGCACTGACCACAGTCACTGCTGCTCTCACTCACACCAAGACAAATTCTTTAGCTAGAATGTAAATGCACAACACTTCTAACTACTACACTTTTACACTTGTGTGCTTTAACAGGTACAGGGCTCTGATCCTCTACACAGTAGTATGATATCTGCTTGAGCATTAATTCTTCTCCTCGCTGCAGTTTAGACAAGACACATGGCCACGCTGATATTTAGTTGGATTTTAAAGATATTATTTAGCCACAGTAGATGACATCTTTCCCTGAAAACTGGCTGGAGAGATTGAAACTGTAAAACCTTTAAAAAGTCATAGGCTTTGCACATTATAGTCTTGTACAACCATATAAGGGATATCCACAAATGCAGGTCATTACTAAATCCCTACAGGAAATAGAAACAATGGCCACTGAGTATGTTTGCACAGGATAGGCTACTTTGGGTGAAAAGCTTCCTAGAATGAGGTTTCCTGTGATGTGTAATTACCTGTTGGCTACCTCTGTTGGTTACAACCGCTTTCATGTCATTGCTGAACTCCTCTGAAGGTTTTAGGTACCTGCATAGACATTAGGATATCATAGCATCATTCATTTAGATAATCAGTTAGTTGACATCTGACTGATTATATATTTGAATTATAGAGAGACAAGGTAACTCCTGGCTTCTTAGCTGTGGTGCTCACCAGTTGATGTGACTGAACGTCACACTTCCAGAATGATTGGACATAAATGTCTGCTGGAGTGGGCCTCTCAAGACATACAGGCACTAGGAGGCCACCACATATATCCCACGTAGGCTTCAGTTTCAAGCAGGTATTGAGGCTGATGCTCAGCCCAACCACAACAGCATCTCAAGCCATGCAAAACTTTGGCATCCAGGGTCTCTCAAGTAACTAAGCACTTAAGTAGGTCCTTCATGAATGCCACTTTTAAATGTAGGGGCCTACATTTAGATCACTACTGATGCTAAAAACTTTGTTGCTGACCTTTAGTAACTAATCCAAAACCATAAAGGCGTGGAATGTGAATTTCACTGAAATTAATGGCAAGGGTCAACTTGAATGAGTGGACCTATACGAATATCAAGTAATAGAATTTTAAGATGTATACGATTAATTACTGAGCTATCTGAATGATGAATAATTATGTCATTATAAATACCCACTGGCCAACGCATTGGCTTGGAGAAGTGCTGCTGCATGATGAAACACTCAAATGAATCAAAACCTGGCTGCTTGCAGGGATGGAAGGGGACACAGAATACAGTTTTCTTTGTCATGATGGAGCAGTTTCAAACTCTCTGGCAGCCTGTCATTAGTCTGGTGGAAACAAATGCCTGAGGGGGCACTTGGTCCTCACCTACACTGCGCTGTAAAAGGCGCAGCACTTACTGGGTGCCCAGCTCCTTCCCTGCCTCCTCTCAGCCCCCATCTTCAGTGCAATGCCTGACCCCAGGCATCTCTGAAGGGGGATGTTTGCTAACACTCAAGTGGAACTCCATGGAACAGCAATGTGCCCTTGTGGCCAGGAAGGCCAATGGTATCCTGAGTTGCATAAAGAAGAGTGTCCTGCAGGTCGAGGGAGGTTCTCCTCCCCCTCTAGTCTGCACTAGTGAGACAACATCTGTAGTGTTGTGTCCAGTTCTGGGCTCTCCAGTTCAAGAGGGACAGGGAAACACTGGAGAGAGTCCAATGGAGACCTATAAATATGACGAAGGGGCATCTCTCTTATGAGGAAAGGCTGAGAGCCCTGGGGCTGTCTAGCCTGGAGAAGAGAAACCTGAGAGGGGATCTGAGGAATGGTTTCAAATCTCTGCAGGGTGGGTGTCAAGGAGAAGGAGCCAGGCTCTTTCCAGTGGTGCCCTGGGATAGGACAAGAGGTAATGGTCACAAATTGAATCAATGTAAGTTCCACCTCAACATGAGGTAAAACTTCACTGTGAGAGTGACAGAGCCTGGACCAGGCTGCCCAGAGAGGTGGTGGAGTCTCCTTCTCTGAAGACTTTCAAGACCCACCTGGATCTGTTCCGATGTGACCTGCCCTGGATGACCCTGCTCTGGCAGGGGGTTTGAGTCAATGATCTCCAGAGGTCCCTTACAACCTGTACCATTCTATCATTCTATGATTCTAAGTGGGGCTAACAGACCCAAATCAGCAGTTTACTTGCTAAAAGTGATAATTTTAGCCCTCTTTCAAAGGAAGGCAGCCAGGTAAAATGTTACTGTGAAATGTGCTATAGCTGTGCTTAGCACAAGTGCACTACAGTGACTATTTTGATGTAGCTTTCCCAGCCTTGAAAACACAGGCAGCATCTGGCGGTGCAACAGCCATGCAAATTCATGAGGAGGGAAACAGCAGATTTATGCACTTCACACCGACACTGGCTACGTGCACACTCTTGCTTGAAAAAGTGGCCTGAAAGAGAGAGAGGGAAGAAATCCAGACGCAGCACAATAAAGAAGCAGCAAGCCTAAGCAGACTGGAAGCTGGCATTTTCTGAATGATAGGAAATAAAAAGATCCTATCCCTCCTTTTCCAGTGACATCTGGCAACGCAGTCACAGGCAGTCCATAGAATCACAGAACGTTAGGGGTTGGAAGGAACCTCGAAAGATGACCTAGTCCAACCCCTCTGCCAGAGCAGGATCATCTAGATCATGGAATCATCTAGATCAGGAACATGTCTGTGTTGGTTTGGAATGTCTCCAGAGAAGGAGACTCCACTAAGTGTACCACAATATACTCCTGTGTGGCATAAGTCCCATAGTACTGCAACTGGGGGTATTCCAGGGGCTGTCTGGGGTTCAGCCATTCAGGTTCACATGCGCGAGACCCCATCTTCTTTCTAGACCTGACTCTACACAACAGTAGATATTGCTTTCTCCAACAGATTTTGTGATTAAAGATGGTACAGCAGAGTAAATTTACTTAGCCAAACTCATTAAAAAAAAAATAAAACAGCCTTTGAGAACATGTACTACATAGTATAAAGTACCTGTGATTATGCACCATGACCAGGGAGTATATTGATGTAATTATCTTATTAAGGCAATATTTTTTTCCTTTGTTTACTGATCAGTATTTAAATTTGTGGGAAGTTTACAAGGACCTTTATCTAAGTGCTCATAATACCCTTCCTAAAAACTTCAGCTGACAAAAGAAAAGAAAAAGCACAGCCGTTGCCAGGGCAGAATTGTTCATTCTTATTTTATAGCTGAGTGGCCAAGAGGAGGATTGATTGGGCAGCTCGCTCAAGGCCAGACATCAATGCTATGGCTGTGAGCTGTTGTAACACAGGTCTTGTGAAGTCCTGCCCAATGCAACTACATCCTGGGCAGGTGGTAATCACGTACGGATGTATATGGTCATTCCAAACATCACTGTGTGCACAGGAATAGCAAATCTATGGAGCCTATGGGGATACTGATGAGAAAACCAGATGTAGAAAAGTAGAAATCCCTTTGGTTTTGTATTCTTCATTTTTATAAGCAAGGGTTTATTTGTTTTCTTTTTTCTCTTGGTTTGTGTTTTCCCTGGAGTACTCTCTTTTCATCTTTTCTCTCTGCCAACAGAACATTTAGTTTTCAATAGTCTCCCGTATGCAGTTCCATCAGTAAATGTTTTTACTCTCAATGACTGAAATGTGTCCAACAGCAACCCATCGATCCTGCTTGTGCGTGAGAAACTTCAGAATACTGATCGTTCAGGACACAAGTAGTTATTATGAAAAGTAAATGCTGTTCCTAATTTGGCCTTAACTTTTGTACCATCTGTGCTCAGATGCTTCTGGAAAAACATTGGCATCTATAGATTAAAACCTAATGACCTTGGGGAAACTTAGGAGGCTGATGAGATTCTTACAGGCTTTATTCTTGCACCCAGACCACAGAAGTGCTGTAAAGGGTCAGCAGCTTTTAGCTCCACTTTCTGTCACTGTCTTTAGTATTCCTGTCAGAAAAATACCATTTAACGTTTCTCTTCTCTTACATGTCTCATTGATTTGCCGGCATTTTTAGCAATACAAGCCTTGTTGACATAGGTAAGAGGAGAATAAGTTGAAAGTACAGTTGTAAATCACAGAATCATTCATGTTGGAAAAGACCTCCAAGATCATGAAGTCCAACCATCTACCCAACATTACCATGACCACTGAACCATGTCCTGAAGTGCCACGTTTACAAGTTTTTTGAACACCTCCAGGGATGGTGACTCCACCCCCTCCCTGGGCAGCCTGTTCCAAGGCCTTACCACTCTTTCAGGACAGAAATGGTTCCTCATGGCCGACCTAAACCTCCCCCGGTGCAACTTCAGCCCATTTCCTTTGCTAGTTACTTAGGAGAAGAGACTGACACCCACCTCACTACAACCTCCCTTCAGGTAGTTGTGAAGAGTGACAAGGTCTCCGCTCAGTCTCCTTTTCTTCAGACTAAACAACCTCAGTTGCCTTAACTGCTCCTCATCAGACATGTTCTCCAGGCCCTTCACCAGCTTTGTTGCCCTTTTGTTGTCTTTCTTCTCCTGCAGTGCCCAAAACTGATCCCAGTACTCAAGGTGCAGCCTCCCCAGTGCCCAGTCCAGGGGCACGATCCCTGCCCTGCTCCTGCTGGACACACTGGTGCTGAGCCAGGCCAGGATGCCATTGGCCTTCCTGGCCACTTGGGCACACACTGGCTCATGCTCAGCTGGGTGTCCCCCAACAGCCCCAGGTCCCTTTCTGCCCAGCAGCTTTCCAGCCACTCCTCCCCAAGCCTGGAGCATTGCCTGGGGTTGTTGTGACCCAAGTGCAGGACCTGGCACTTGGCCTTGTTAAACTTCATCCCCCTGACCTCAGCCCATTGATCCAAACTATCCAGATGCCTCTGTAGAGCCTTCCTACCCTCAGGCAGATCGACACTCCTACTCAATTTGGTGTCATCTACAAACTTTCTGAGGGTGCCCTCAATCCCCTAGCTCAGATCATTGATGAAGATATTGAATAAGAATGAAGATATTAAAGAAGAAACAGTGCTCATGCTTTCCATTAGGCTGCCTTTAGTTCTGTCAATAAACATCAGCTATGGAGGAAGACAGCGTGCTTTACAAAATATAGAAAAAAATAAGCTGCATCAAGGTTACACCCTACTGTGCTGTCCAAGCAGGAAAAGGGATTGTCAGTAAGGGCTGCTCCCTATGGAAAGGGGTTGAACTCCTCAGAAGAAGCAGGAATTAGGTGCTGACGAACTGTAGGAATGGGTGCTTCCTTCTATTTCTCCTGCTTGAGGGTCCTTTGTGCATACTCCAGAGCAGTTGTAGTAATAAGAAGCTTGAGTCCCAGTCTTTCTCACAGAGAAGCATCATCAAGCTGGCTATTTAAAATCTCCTCTGGCCTTTAATTAGCTCTCTTGCAGAGCCAAGCACACCCTGCCTCAGGAAGGCACAGCTCTGGGCATATTTGGAGAAGATGGCTTCTCAAACCTCTGGCTGCTGGTCTGGGGGCTGCTTGCTTCCTTGTCCCCCCATATGATGTGCCTGAGGTCCCCAGGACAGCATGGTGGCAGCCCAGGGAGGATTACACTGTAGGTAGCAGCGAGGAGGGCATCACAGATCCCCATGGGAGCATGGCCAGGGTCTTCTCCTCTGACTTGGCAGCTGAACACTGGGCACGTCTTTTGCTTAAAAGTTTCAGGGAACAGCTTCCAAAAGATCTTCAGGCTGAAAAAACCCAAACACCTGTAGAGGTCTCTCTTCACTTGGTCAGAGAGTTACCTCCTCTCCTCCAATGCACTCGTCTGGAGAGAGTGCTCTGTTCCTCCTCTCCAGCGGAAGCAAGCACGGTGGTGAAGCTTTCAGAAATACCATTTTGCAGGTTGAGCTAATTCATACAGAATCCTTACCATTCAATTTCTTCTGCCACTTTCGGAGTGAGGAATTCACAACACACAGCATTAATCGCCAGGCAGCTACAACTAAATCATGTAATAGCTAGATGCTCTAACGGGAACTGACAGCTGACATATACTAAAAGTGTTACTTACCATGGCCTGAAATTGAGGGAATTATGTGACAAAATTAAATGCTTGCATGCTTCCAGGCAGCAGCTCCGATTTCAGTCAGGAACAAAGGAATACAATTACTGCGCAAAGATTTACTGGAGGTGAGTTTGATCAGGATTTTACACCCACAATATACCACTTCAAACCGTGTCACCAGGTACTCACGTAAACACATTCGGCTTGATGGATGTCACAACTTGCTTAACACATCCAATAACACAATGCCTTACAGCAGCAGGATCTTTGGGGAAAGAAAAAAAAAACAACAAGCCCCAACCACCCAGCTTTCTTAGTCTTTTAACAGGCAGCCATTTAAAAATACTTCTTTATAAAATTAAGTTTAATTAAGTATACTAGATTCACTTAACAGGATTTTTCTTCCACCACAAAGATCTTGAAGGCAATTTTATCACCCTAACTTGGTAGCTCTGATTTGGATTTTATTTTTTTTTTTTCTTTTACCCTGTAAAAGCATTAATTTGTCAGATCCTACTTAACAGAATCTGCAGCAATCCTGTGCTGTGCTGCATGACAAGTATATTTTGTAAGTATAAATGGTCTGTTTCTATAAAAGGGATTCCCACAGGAGGACTCCCCAGTAATTGAGCTGGTAGAGTGGAGGAATTCAACATGTAGCATTCTGTTTTGCTTCCCAAACTGCCGGGTTAGCAGGGATCAGGAGGTGGTGTAATGCCTTATGCATACTCAAAATATCTTTCCAGCAGGGGGATGTAGAATTCCAGGTTTCTATGTGTTGCAGGACTGGTGGGATGATTATTTTCCTGTGTCATGAACACCAGAACGGAGCTACTTCAAAGAAGACCAAAGTAAGAGAGAAAAAAAAAAACACAAGCAAGCTGGTCTGAAGAATTCCCAAATCTGAGCAACAGTTAAATTGTTCCTCTGTTTGTAGGCTAAATAAATGATGACTGTGGACACTTTTGAATCACTTGCCAGATCACTGCCTGGGAAATTTGCTGGGGCAAGTGCTCCTGAATCTATTCACAGTAAACTAAAGATAAAAACTGAGATAGCATATGGATGACTTAGAAACTATTTGGCCAGTGTGTTACTGGCTGAAAACAATGCAAACTGGATCTGACATTGCTCTGGAGCACAGTTTTCCTGGGGCAAATGAAGTTAAAAATAAGGTACTGTTAAAAAGAAAAAAAAAAAAGTTTCCTATGCACCCTAGAATCTTTAGACCAACAAATATAATTTCCCTTGTTAAAGTAGTTCAGTGCCAGTCACCAGGGGAAACCTCAGCCCAGGAGCCCAGTCCAAAGAAAAGAGATTTCTTTGGATTTTGAAAAACAAATTGAACATCAATGCCTGGTATTGAATCTCATCTGGACATCCTGCATCCTGCTCCTGTGGAACCAGCCTGGATCCGATGTCTTCAAGAGGACCATGGATTCTCCCCTCCTCAGGAAGCTGCAGTGAGTCATGGTGAGGACTCTTTCCTGCCTGCTCCTCCATTCTGATGGGAATAATGACGTCTGGCTTGTCTTTTAGGGCAGAGGACCTAAATCTCATTAATTCAATGAGGAGATGAGCCAGAGCAGCTCAAGGCAAGGTGGGAGCTGAGCCAAGGGCCGAGTAAACTATGACTGGGAGCTCCTCACCTGCTGCCTATGAAGGACCTGAACTTCAGCTCAGGTAGCAAATGTCTTCTGCTCATCCCTGGCTGGTGTAAACCAACATCACTACACTGAATCACACAAGCTTCAAGAGCACACACCTGTGAAGCTGGCACCTGCCTAGAGCAGGGAGTATAGGTGCAGCCTTTTGAATCCTTCGTGTTTCCACTGGAGCCACAAACCTGGAAGAGAACTTGACTGGGTTAATTCTTCCTCAACTCCCAGTTCCCAGACTGAATTCCCTCTTTCTCACGCTTCCTTCCATCCAGTTTCTCAACTACTACATTTCCTTCTTCACCCAGAGATTCCTGGCATGTGAAAAGATGCTTTTGCAGCATGCAAGTTGGAATTTGTCCTTTTGGTCAAAAGCTACTTGCTGTTCTTGCTATATGTCAATTGAGGAAGGAAATGTTTCCTAGTTAATCGTAGAAAATTTCATTCACAGACACAGAATCATCACAGAAAACATTGTGGCTGGTTAAGCCAATTAAGAGATTCTAAATTATAAAAAAAAAAAAAAAAGAGAGAGAGAAAAAAAAAAAGGAGAAAGAAGCTGTTGTCAATATACCACTATAAATTCTCACCAGAGCTTGGAGTTATCCAATAATAAGGCTCTTTCAGAGGGTCTAGTCCTGCATCCATTGAAGTCAATGGCAGAACTCCCAGTGATACCAGGAGGAGCAGAATCCAGTTAATAACCTGCAAGCTGCTGGTTCAGTAAAAGTCATAGTAATTATGCAGATGGCCACATAAAGAAGTTCAGCTGAAAGTCATTTTGCATCAAAAAAAACCCCAAACCAAACCATGAAAAAACCACACACACAAAAAAACACCCCAAACAAAAAAATAAACAAAACCCAATCAATCAAACAAAACCCCAAAAACCAACCAAAAAAAAAACCAAAAACCAAACCCTCACAAAACCTAAAAAAAGAAACAACCAAAGAAAAATATAAATATGGAAGAGAAATTTGGTTGCATTAGAAAATTACTGAAGGCTTAGAATTCAGAGATAGAAGGCAATAAATCATTTGATTCTATAAAATGTGGTGGATAAATTGTAGCAGAATTACATAACAGATATCAAGATGGGCATAAAGTACAGGCCTGTATGAAATTATACCTTTATTTCAGTATTAAGATAGAATCTTACTGGTTTAATTACATGCTGAGTTTTGCACTGTTGGAAGCAACTGATTCAGGAGGGCTGTGAAGAGTATGAATTAGTACATTACTGACTTATTGAGATTTGTGTTCCTTGCAATAGAGAGCTGGGTTCAAAAGAATGGGAATAAAAAGAGGGGCGTATGTGTAGTTCTTAGGGTTAGATGGAGCCATTTTAAATTGCTGCGGGGGAAATTCAAGTTAAATTGGGGAACAGTTTGTCTCCAGAGACCGTGAAATTATTAGTAGCAGTCTTTAAGGGTAGGTGTTAGATAAATATTTCTCAGGAACATCAAAACCAGCGGCAGATCCTGAGTTGGGAAGGCAGAATAGAGTATCTCTTGAAATCATTTCTGGACAAGTTTTCTATGTTTCTTTCTTTCTTCTTTTTTTTTTTTTAATTTTTTTTTTTAAATTTTTCCAAACTAAT
>WTSP01028124.1:97500-137946 GCA_025331215.1 Actenoides lindsayi | reverse complement strand
ATTAATTTAATTTTCTTAAACCCAATATGAAGTAGATAGTTTTGCAGTTGTAGTCCTATTCTGTAATAATTTTTACAGTAGCCTTTGCTGTATGTCAAAAAATTAGTTGGTTTTTTTTTTTTAAACATAAATTTCTGAAACTGTGGTACTATGCTTATTGTGAAAGAGTTCACTATCTGTTTTGTTAATATTTATGTTTTCACAGTTTAAATTTTCATTCACATTTAAAAAGACTACTTAAATTTTGATCATGAGAAGAAAACAGGAAGTAGATAAAATCACTATTATTTTAATTAATTCTGTAGTATAGATGAAATAGCTGTGTTATAATTAACTTCGTACCTCTTTTACTATTGACATTTGTACTATTCTGGTAAGGTGGAAGCCTAGGGGCCAGGATATGTAGTAAGTTTTCTCAAACACTTCACAGTATCAGTAAAATCAGTAAGAAGAATTTAACTTTTTCCAGTAAAAAATAGATTTAGTTCCAGAACAAGAATTAGGCTCATGTGCAAGTTCTGTATGTTTAGGATATACAGTGATATATTACACTTTATATTTAATTAAAGTACAAAGTGCTATGAATGTAGTCTAGTCAGGAGATTATGGATAGCCTCCTATTATTAAGAAAAGATATATCAGATATTTTATTTTGATAAAGGACCAGAACTTGGGTTTAGGTGTTGTGACAACACATTTGAGCAACACTGTTCTGATGGATGCTGATTCACTACTGACTGAAGACAAAAACATTACATACTTTCTTACCAACACCAATTTTCACCGAGGCCTTTCTTTGGAGATTTACCATCACATATTGAGTTGGTCTGATGTGACTTTCTTAGTGAGTTAACTGTTAACAGCACAGAATATTTTTATCTAAGATCACAGGCATAGTTCATTCTGTAACATCTCTTAGCAGTTAGTAATGAACAAACTGATTCAGATAAAAGTCTCCATCAGTAGTACTTATAGAGACTTAAACAAGTACATGAATTTCGAAAAGTCTGACAAGTCTAAAATGTTCATACATCTCCAGCAGGGAGTCAAGAATCAAAATCTAAAATATAATAATTAAAATAAAGTAATACCATATCTTTGCCAAAACCTCTTATGCAGAAGGAATTGCTTTCTTGTGAAATGGCTAAATTAGAGTTTTAATCCTTCAGATCCACAGAGGAGAGTTTTTTCATGCGCTGATTAATCCTCTTGGATCCAGTCAGACCACTCATTTGCTGTTCCTGAAGACAGAATCTAAAAGTTCGTAGGTTTTCCGATGCATTATTAAAACCAGTACTTGTACAATTTTCATATAGTTGGTGTCTTTCTTTGGTTCCAGTTAGACTTTCTAGTCAGTCACCATACAGTGACAGAATTATTAATGTGAAGGAAAAAACCCAAGTTTTGTTGATATACCATATCTTTTATCTTTCCTGTGCGTATGTGCACACCAGCTTAATCTGTC
The DNA here is from genome assembly GCA_025331215.1 of Actenoides lindsayi. NCBI lineage: Eukaryota > Metazoa > Chordata > Aves > Coraciiformes > Alcedinidae > Actenoides > Actenoides lindsayi. The sequence goes on along the minus strand of WTSP01028124.1, from coordinate 136,481 downwards.
ACTCACATGTTCTTAAGCAGCTTCTTTAAACTTGACCAGGGAAAAGTAAAAGCAAGGTAGTAGTATACTGGTTTTGGTCTTCACTTAAATCCTGACTGATTCCTATATGATGTTGGTGGCCTCCTTTATTGGTCAATATTAATAATTGACAAAATTTTGCCTAACATTTAGATCACATAAATTGCTATTTTAGACTATGTAATATTCATTCTTTCTTCAAATTCTTCCTCTTCTCATTGTTCCTGGCAGTTAGCAGACATTTCTTCTAGTAGTGTTGGGTAGCATTGTTCAGCTGCTTTTGCATTCTGGCGCCCTGGGTGGGGAAACTTCAGAAAATCATGTAGCATTGGCCAGTGCACAGTTGCCCTTTACTTTGTTTCTTCCTGTCATTGTTTTGGGTGAGGTAGAGAGAGAACATAGTCCTTTCTCAGAGTGTTAGGGAGACATGCAAACACTTCTGAGGTTGCTATTGTTATTGGAAGTGAGGGACAACCATTCTCAAAGTAGAGATAGGGAGAGTTTCATTTACTTCTGATACTCTCTGGTATTCAGTCTTTAAGCAGCCAATCAACTGGTTTCTCCACTGAACCTTCAAATCTGGAAAGCTCTTCTTATCATTTGTTGAGATGCCACTTTCTTGAATGAATGCCCATAGCCATATGGCATTGAATTAACACAGATTTTCACTGAATTAACACAGATTTTCAAATTTCATATGTTCTGATACCAGCACTGTTAGCAAAGTGGAAAGTGCAAGTGTTTAACATTCAGACTTCTTAAAGGATTTATAAATTTCAGCAGTGAATGCTGATTCTTAAACAAAACAAGCAGCTCTCATTTTATTTTATCACTGTAGTTTCCCTAGATGTTGGCTGCCACATAATAGAAGGAAACTACCTTTGTGTTGCTGTGCTTCTTTTTTTAGGTCAGGCTGGGGAGACCTCAGGAGGTCATCTAGTCCAACCTCTACTCAAAGGAGGAGGAACACTGGCTGTGGGGCTTTGGTTAGCTGGGCAATGAAACTCCCTAACGACAGAGATTCCACAACTACTCTGGGAAACCTGTTCCAGTGCCTAATTATCTTTTTAATGATTTTTCTTTCCATTATATCTGGTCTCCTGATTTAGTCTGACCATTGATTCTCATTCACCTGCCTCACCCTCAGAGAAGATCCTGGCTCTGAAACCAGGTAACCTCCCCACGGGCACATGGTGCTGCTGTGAGATCCCCCTGAAGCCATCTCCTCTCAGTGCTGAGCAAGCCCTGGCCCCTCAGCCCCTCCTCAGAGGTCATGCGCTCTGAGTCCCTAGCTGTGTGGGTGGCCTCTGCTAGACTCCATCAAATTCACCAACATCTTTTAGTACTGAAAAGCTAAAGGTGGATGGACTGTTCAGGTGTGCCCTAATGAGTACCTAGGAAGGGGGAGGAATCACTGTCCTCAGTCTACTAGCTGAGCTACTGATGGCAAGAGCCCAGCATGCTGCTTGTTTAAGAAAACAAAAGACATAATTTCAGCTCCTTGAAACTGCTACGCTTCTTATTTAAGACTGGTGTTTCAGAGCTCTGATGTAGCCATGTGATTTATTTGAAAGAATCTGTTGATGCAAGTGGAAAATTTTTCCATGGCCTTCAGTGGTTTTAAAGCTTAATCTGTTTTTGGTAGGAATTTTTGTTTATATTAACTGTCCCTTTATTTATGTGGACCAACAAATACATCTCATTGCTTGAAAACGAACTGTACTTTTCTTGATTATATAATGTTACATCAGGCTATATCACATGATCAATTATGGCCATTACATCTTTTGGTGAGATACATGTTTGTTCTGTATTTTGACATCAGTTTAAAGGTGTCACTTCCTTTGAGGAGTGAGCAATTATCTGTAGCTAACTCACATTTTCTTGCTATCTCTATGACAAGAATCCAGCAGCAAATCTCTGGTCACTGGCACACGATCTTGCGTTTCCTAACAAATTGTGCCTCTGTGCTGTACTGTGCCTTCACAGTTTTAAATAAGATCTTGACATCTGTGTCATTGTGCTGTGTTGTATCTTCATGGGAAATTCTTTTTTCTTAATTTAAAGGCACTATTTTTCATCAAATGACAAGCATACATTATGGCTCTCCATTTTAACCAAAGTACTAAAGGCTATTTCAATTTGACTACAGCAGTTTTCTGCCAAATGGCTACTCTAGGTTATATTGTGCACATTACCCACCATAAAGCATAGAGTTGATGAGAGTGCACTGTCAAATACACCACACATCGATATGGAGGTTATTTGATTTGAAATTGGATTCTAGCCTTCCTTGATATGTTGTATAAATGGAGATGCATGTGTTGAGGAAATTTTCATGAAGTTTGTGAAGAATGTGGTGTACTTTTTTTTTTTCCTTCAAATTTGGCTTTTACTTTAAGACTTCAGTTAAAAGTCTGATAAATATTCAGAGATAAAGTCTAAGATTTTTTTAAATGGAAAGAAAACTTGCAAAAAATATTCATTGCGTGGATGTCTGCTCTGATATTAGTCAAATGTAGGTTGCACACTTTTGTAGCAGGGTGCCTTTTTGATCCTTCTTTAAACATTTAAGACTTAGTTCAGTAGTTCACCCAATTGATGAGACATGTTTCTTAAGTACAGCACCTTCTAAAGTACTCTAAATATATAATATTCTCTGAGAGACATGTCAGTGATTGTCAAGATGAAAATAGCTTAAACACTAAGTTCCTTGTAAACTGTGTCCTTGTCTTAGGGGACTATTCATAAAGCAGTGGTCTACTGTATGTGTGACACTTAAAAATACTTGAAAAATAAATAGAAGTACATGATTTCATTATAGGGCAGATGGAACTGTAGATATTATGATTTGGGGGTTGGGGGGAGAAGAACTTGCTGTGCAACTTGCATGCATATCGCCAGCATGTGCATGGCCCTAAGGGCAGCACACAGAACTTCACAGAAAACATATTAAATGGGCATGGGGGAAGCATCCTTTGACCTACATAAAAGAGCCTTTGTGTAGATCTCGTGAGCAAAAGTTCGTATTTTCAAACAGATAAAGATGTGCAGCTTCTTTGGAATCAAAGGTAGATAGGCAACACTTTTCAGGAAATGGCAAAATCATTATAAGTGTGTTTGGTATTCACTGTAAAACATTCATCATTCTGAACGGTTTTGGCATCAAGGAGGTTGTAATATGTGATCCCTCATGAATCCTGTCATAATTTACTATTAATTGATGTTCATCTGTTGTAAAATTCTTCTACTAACTTAAAAGGAAGCAGAGTGAAGAAGGAAAACACAGTGTCCTCACAAGTCCTTTGCAGCCTGGCCATGTGATGGATTCAGAGAAAAAATGATTAGCTCAGGAATATCTGAATTTTCCAAGGAATGGGGAGCACTCTGTGGGATGGCAGGGGGAGAATGTCTTGCAAAACATGGCATGGGGGGTCAAATTAGTTGTATCACTCTGAGCATCTATGAAGTTCTTTTGTGAGTTATTGTGCTACATCCATCTTTTGACAATGAACTGAAAATTGGCTTTTGGAAACCATTCTACAGCAAAAGAGTGTTGTGAAATGTACCAAGTAATATGATCTGAATCTAAAATATCCTGTATTTATTTTTTGAGGATTAGAAAGTTCTCACCAATAGAAAGCACCTGTTGGGCTTGTTAAGAGCAACAGAAACACTTTAATATTGTGAAACAGAATATTTTACTGTGTAATGCTAAATCTATTGCAAAATTTTTGTTTTTCTAGAAAATCAGAGGCAGAGGATATGAATACTTTTTTTTACACAAAGACATTTTCTGTTAGTCCAGAATTCAAGAAATCTCAATCTCTACTGTGTTGCTGTATTAAAATACTCTCATTAGATATGTTAGAAATAGCAGGAATTACACTTCAGTTTTTACCTAAAATGTTTCCCTGCTGTGCGTTGTTTTACTGTGCTGGCTGAATTTTTTTTATATCCTACAAAAATTTAAACTTTGAAGTTAGTGTCTATGTTAACGAGATGGAAATAATTCTTGAGTGGGGAAGCTTGTTAAAAGATTTCACAATGATATAAAATAACACAATAAGCAATTGCCCACTCATGTATTTCACTGGCTCTGCTAACTGTCAAGAATTTTTCACTGTTGATTTTTTTTTTCCCCCTATTTGCATATACCTGTTTGAAAATTCATGCACTTCCCTCTAAGTAACCTGCTTCCTAGTATTATAATTTTATAACAGTAGCACGTATAGGCCATGGACTCTTTGAGTTAAGCACTTTACAAACCTATAACAAAGACAGTCACTGCACACGAAAACCTATGGTGTAAGTCTAAGTTTTACACTTACACACAAACGGTGGATAAACCAGGGATAATATGAGGGAACAATGAGATAGTACTTGCTATTATGAAAAACAGTGGTCAAGGCAACGCAGCTGCTTAGCGTCAGGCATTATGGCAGGAGAGAGAGGTAGGATGGGAGACTGGAGGGGGACTCAGGCTTTGCGAAAATCCCAAGAAGCACCCCACCGCTACCCCTTTTCTTGCTGTAGCTTGTTTTTTACTGTTTTAATATCCATCTACAGTACAAGTTAAACCAATAACTGTGCCCTGGTTAAACAGCCATGCTCCAGCATAGATAAAATTTGACCCAGGGCATAGTGGGGGCTGGGTTTTCACCCTGGCTACAGGGCAGGGCTTGAAAGCAGCCCCCAAGAAATAGTGGGCACCTCACACTTTGCGTTGTGTGCCATGGCCTAGCCACTTCCCAGGTCACCAGGCCTAACTATTCCTGCCTTCTGATTTTGATCTTTATATTTCCTGATATTACGGAGGTGATTTTAATTGTAAGAAAAGGTAGACAAGGATGAGAACAGGGGTAGGAGTTTACTTGTTTTCAGATGTACCTTGGCTTATTGGATAACTAAGCTGGAAGCAGTGTTGACACCAGATGTTTTATGTGCAACAACTGTCCCCTGCTTGAGCTCTGGATGCTGTTTGAGAACATGCACGATCTGGGAGACAGCCAGCTCTGTAATGGAAGCCATGACCAATATCTCCCTTGTTGCGATCTCGCCTTTTTCATTACAGTGTCATGTATTATATGGCAGTGGGCTATTCAGCACAGGAGATGAGACTTCAGTGATCTATAATGCACACAAAAAAGTGTGACAAATTGCAATGCCAAGGTTGCATTTGTACTACGAGGTACAGTCAGTTGTGATATGATGTAGTGGAATGAAATGATCCCTTCTTGGACAATGCTGGCTGTGATATGTTGCGTGCTGCCAGGAGTTAGTGCTACAAATTCAGCTCACCATCAGAAAATTATTTTACAGCGAATCAGAACAAGTCCTCTCTAATGAATGCCTATTTCATAATAAGATAATTGTTAATAATGCTGCTGATGCATCAGGAGTCTGTACAGTCATTCAGCTTCATTGCATTTTGGATCTGAAAAGGTTTGATATCTATTCCCATGTTCAATTCATGCTGCCAAAAAACCTCAGTGCCACAAATCAGACACATCTGTTTTTCACTATGTGAATACGCATTACTATCTGGCTGTTGCTGCTTAGGCTATAACCTGCTCAAATAACTTATTTTTGTAGTGTCCCAGAGCTTGCTGTAAAGATGTAGGCTTCTGTATTGCTTTGCATCTGGATATCTGCAAAACTAAAAGAAGTTCTTGTCAGAACTGAACTCTTCTATGTGAATACTGGCTAACTAAACATGGTAAGCACTTCTGAAGATGAAGTGATTTTTAATTTATGTGCTTTTGTGTTACTACCAAGATTTTAGTGAGCTTCACTATTGCTTAAGAGTTAGTGTAGTATTGGAAAATCTTCCATTACTTTCTCTAATTTTTTTTCTTTCCCCATTTATTATTCTCCCCATTTCCCATTCTCCCCATTTCCCTTGCTCTTTTCTTCTTTAAGGAAAGGAGCTTTGTCTGATGAATTAAAAATTTTGCACTTACATTTAAAAAAAAAGTTCAGGGAAAGAATAAATCTTCTAAATTCTTCTACTATTAAAAATGTCAGGTTTAGCCTTGACAATTTACAACTATGTACCTGCCTGAAAACAAACAAAAAGCCTTACAAAGAAAGCAGTCTTTCTTTCCCTTTTACTGAATTGTGTTCAAAACTTGTCTTAATTCTGTGGAGAAATTTGCAAAAGGTACTTATATACATCACACTATTTTTGTGAAGGTTTTTCTTCCTCTAACCAGCCTCCTTTGTTTATGAAACTATGAAGTTTTTAGATATAAATATGGTGATTATGATTTTCATTCCATACGAGCTGAAGGAAACTAAAGTTACACGTTACTGCTAGTTTTCTAAACTAAGCTCAGATTCACCAAACTTATCTTCATGCAACTCATTGGATGTCCTCTGATTTACTAGAAAGATGTGTGCATCTGAGAACAGAATCTTTTCTTTTTGTGTTTAAAAATATTACTATTTCCTTTTGTATTATCCAAATTGTATATTTTCCAACTAAATATTTTTATATGGACATGTAATAATAAAGAAAAGGCCCAAACATGTCCCAAACTGAAGTTTTAATTAACTAAACAGAATCAAAATGTTGTTAATATAACATTTACCTAAATCATCCCTCTGAAGATTAATATATCCCCATAACATTTAGAAGAAAAATTTGAGATTGCCTTAAAGTTAATATGATCCCAGTCTTCTGCCCTGCCTTCTCCCCTCTCTTCTCCCATATTTTGCTTGATTCCCTTTCACTATGAAGAGTCTGTAGGTTTATCTCTCTCTTTTCTTGTTTGGTTTTGGTTTTTTTTTAAACACTGCTGTAATATTTTGAAACTGGTTTTAAAAAAGACATTTCTTTGGTGCAATTGCAATTTTTAACAACTGCTAAAGTCTTTGTAGCAGATCTCCACTGGCGTAGAACTAAAATCTGGAAGTAATCAGCAACCACTGAACATCAGAAATTCTTCAAAAAACATTTAAACACAGCTGGAGTCTGCTAGTAGTTGGGATAGGATTCAGGTACCTAATCCCTTGAGGTTAGTTGCCGTCCCCCATCTTCCTTGTCTTATATGTGGAACTAAAAAGCCCCAGGGTGTTGATGGTTGTAAAGAAACTGCGGCATCTAACACCTGCTGGGAGCAATAAATAAAGAACTCTGCCTGCCATTGTCAGCTTGTACCTTCCTCCTCCCTGCTACATTGCTTTTATTTTGTACTGGATTTAGGAAGGAGAGATGAGCGCTACCTGTTTAGCCATGTAAACAAACCTGATAAGTAACAGAAATCACAGCTGAAAAGCCAGCTGGTTTTGACATGCATGTTTGACCTGTAATATAAGCAAGTCTATTTAAGAAGTAAACAAAATTGTATCTTCAAAGAAATACTGTTGTAATTATGTTAGAGATCACATGTCTCTGAGAGTGTCTTTGGATCTTGCTTAGTTCAATTTGCAGATTTTTTTTTTTTTTTTTCTCTGAACCATTTCTGGTTTTCTTGTTTCTAGTTAGTCTGGATAACCTCTCTGATTTGGATTATCTCATCTGCTCATACAGTTCGTAAGTAACAAATTAGGAACATCCCTCAATTTTGCTTTGAAATGAACTTGTGTTTTTGTTATGCACTGAAACAAACAAAAATGCCTCCTTCTCAACAACACTGCTAAAAATGTTTTCTCTCTCACCTCCTATACAAGCAAACAGTGTTATATGTCTAGGTGAACTGAGAGACTGATAGTGTGGTTGGGAATTGGCAGCACAAGTATTGAGCTTGGTTTCTCTGTACCCAGTCTGCAAGGACATGCAAGTGCTATGGACTGGCCTGAGCTGCTGAAGGAGAGAACTGATTTTTCCATGGTCACCCCAATTCCACATTAACCTGTTTCTGTTCTAGAGGGTGTCTTTGAAGAGCAAGAGCAGTGATGGGAAGGACAGTTACTTTGGGGATGAAACTTTAAAATTAAAATATAGTACAGACCTCCATTAAAAAATATTGCAGTCAATTAGCTGTAGCATCAAAGCTTCTTTTATGCTTTAACCTGGCCCCTTCATGACCTGTCTTATATTTTGCCTTATATATTTAGGACACATGTGATTAAACAGATATTTTATTTACTTTTTTTTTTTATTACAAAATGTAGAAAAATCTAAAAATCATGTAGTCAAAGTAATTGCAATTTTAAAAATTAATCTGTAAATTAGGGTTTAAATGGGACTTGATCTCTCTTCTGTTGTGATGATCCTCTGCTCAAAAGAAAATTTTACTCACTAAGAAGTAACAGTGAGGAGAGTAACACTTTGAGGAAACCTTTTTATTTTCTTTATTTTTTTCTTTTGTTTGAATGACTCATACATCTGGTTTGCAGCTGTATATTGTATTTAAGTATTACAAGCCTACATACCTTCTAGAACAGAGTCTAAAATCCCATTAGTGCTATAGACAAGCATTGTAATAGTCAAGAATGTGGAAAATCACAAGAAAAAAATGTCGTTAATGAAGTTAACCTTATTCATGCTCTGTAGGGCCATAAAACTTTTGAGGGATTGATTACCTTATTGTAGAAAATCAATCATTTCTGATTTTCCAGAAAATAGAAAAATTGCTTCAAAATTTTAGCCTAAAAATTGGGGTCCCTGTTGCCCTATGTCCGAGCTAATCAGGTTCTGAGTAAGTTTAAAATAGTGAAGCAAAGTTTTTGTATTAGTCTGGTTAAAAAAGCACAAAAATGTGATGATCACTGTCTTAAATTTGTGTTGACTGTAATATTCATTCACATGAAAATCAAAAGTCTACAATTTTCCATGGACTGCAGTGCAATTTCACTGTAGTACCTTTGAAGGATTATGTGTGTGAACAGATGAGAGAATTAAACCTTTTCCACTGCTCACCAATATAGACAGTATCATAACCCATTATGTCAGAAATAATTTAAAATCACTTAAACATTTTAAATAGCCCACAGAAATTATCTTAAAATGGAATTATATGGCTTTAAACATTCAATTATGATTATGTTTATGTTTTATTATTTACATTTCAGTAGCTGAGACTATTTTCTGTTCCTTCCTACATGATATTTGCTTAAAGTAATTATACCAACTGAGAACAGTGGCAGATTGAAATTAAATGTTTGGATTAAATATTTTCTCAGCAAACATGCAGCAACTGCTTTACTACTGCTTCTCTTCTTCTCTGCATACTGATTATAAAAAGATTAGCTTTTATCTTGGCATGATTTTAACATGCCTAGATAAATATCCTTAGATAGTACAGCTTAAAAAAAAATTATCTTGAAAGAATCTGGGCCTAAATAGTGAGGAACATACAATATGAAAATGAAAAAAGATGTTACAAATCTATCTGCTCAATGCCTCGCCCTATCCTCAAACAGAATATTTTTATTGTCTTTCCAATTAATCTGGGTTGCAGTTAGCACCAATATATGATTAACTGAAGGCTTCCATATTGTTGCTGATCTAAATATATGAACTTCTCATGCAGCTTTTCAGAGAAGTAGAATTCAGAACACCTACTGCTTTCTAATCCTGAAACATGGGAAAGCATTTTAGTTCTGTACTAATAATGAAAAAATCTGTTATCGCCTATCTAACAGGAATTCTCATTAACCTTAACAAGACTTTCATGTGTAGATAAGCAAATGTAATATGACTTTTCAACAATGGTAGTTTCAGAGCAGAAACTTAGAAACAAAACTTCAAACTGATGCATCATAGCTTCAGTCCTCATTTCAGCTGTTTTACTTTGCCCATAGTTCTCACTCCTGTAACTGAGACACAGGAGTCATTTTCCTCTCTTCCTTCGGCAGCCCTGCCACCCCTGCAGCATCCAAGCATGGAGGGAGACACTCCTTGGGCTTCCTGATCTAAAAACTCAAATCTGAAACGTCTGCTTTCTCCCTCCATTTGGGCCCATTGCTCCTCCTCATGGAGAAGACAGGTTTCTATCCATGATCAGCACTCTCTTTTTCCCAGAGATCAATCTAATTGTTTACATGCTTATGTCAATCTAGGTGCTTCCATTTTTTCGCTATGACAAGTCTTACAGAATTAAGTAAGATCTAACTCAGTGGGATTCTACAGAAATTTCTCCCCAAACTGCTACATAAATTAGAGAACATATATTATTTCCAGAAAAATTTTCTGTAACTGAGTTCCACTTTAAAAATATTCACACTGGTAAGTTTTATGTACCTTTTTTTCCGTCTCCCTCGCCTTCTCTATAGATACAATGAAGAAAATATTTATATGGAGTGTAGTAGTATGTATGGATGCATATTATTTTACACTTCCCTCTGTAAAATGCCCTCCCTTCTGCTTGATTCCTTGGTAAGCTCTGGTTCTTGTGTATTTTTGCCTGAGGAACAGACAGGGAAATAGTAACAGTTTTGTCTCTTCTTGAGGATGAAGGGAGGTAGATATAGCATTTTCTAGTCTTTCAAGAAAAGACAATTTTTACAAGGTAACAGAAGATGATTTCTCTCTGAGGAACTACGTTACCCCAGAGACTCATCCCATTTCATCTCACCGTATGTTGTGCCAACTTCTGGAGTATCTCAGCATAGGATTTTCTAGCCATTTCTGTGACGCATTTAAGTTCAATATTGTCTGTATTTAGAAAAGGAGGGTATTCTCCTTCCAAGCCATTTGTTGATAACTATTTTACTACTCAAGAACAGAAGGTTGCTAGAATACTTTGTGCTTGCATATTGCTGTTATAATCGCTAAACAAGTTAGAAAGATGCCATGATATTGGAAAGGTTAATGGAAAAATCTTAGTAAACAGATGCATTGTTAAGGCTTCTCTAGGGCAAGTTTGAGTAGTGAAGTTTGGAAAGCCATTAGCACAGCTGCACTGGCGTATGCTGGTACAAGCTGTCTTTAAATATTCTGCTGGCAACAGTGTGAGTAATACAGTAGGAGAAATGCACCTGACCACATACGGTCATTTCTATTTTCGGTTTAATTGCCTGTTAAGGAGCACTAAGGAATTCCAAATAATTCTAGTGTGCTTCATCAGCCAGCTGTGAAATACACTATTGCAGCTACATAAAAATAAAGACTTAATAAGTATGTGCGCAAGTAGCTTGTGCTTTCTCACCCAAGAATGTTAAAGGCACTTACGTGTCATGTATGTAACAGAGCATTTGGAAAGGCAGACCAAATTCATACTGGGCACATGGCATGTGATTTCTTATTGAGCTATAAAGAGGAAAATAGTGTAATCAAATGCAAAAACTTTTCAGAGCTGTCAGCTAGCACAGAGCTGCTTCTGGGAAAACAAACTGCACTATTTACAAATTGTGATATCATCAGGAGCTATTTATATAGTGAAAATAATTTACACTCCAATTACGTATTTGTAGATAATCCAGCCAGAAATGGACACTTGTGTCATCCAGGCTGCCCCCCAAACTAGAAATGAGGCTAAAGCTGGCTTTTTAATTATGAAATATACTTTTCTTGCTGAGGACCATTTATTTATTTATTTATGGCATTGAAAACTTCTGTTTTCAATAGCCAAGCCGTTTCAAGAGAATCCAAAAAAGTTATTAATATGTAAAGGGCTTTTTTTGGCAATTAATCATGGGCTCATAGGACATGCTAGATCATCAGCTCTATTTCTTGCCAGAAGACTATTTTTTTTTTTTTAGAGTTTTTTTCCGGTCAGATTTAATTTGTGGTAACCCATTGGGTGTGCACTGTTTTACTTGGGAACTGATCTATACTCTTAGCTTAATTCAATTATTCATAATTATGTAGATTCATAAATTAGATTAAGAATCTACATTTATTTTCTCTGTCTATAACTTATTAGCTAGATTTGATAATAGAGATACCTTGTTCGGATAACCCATGGAGGGGTAATTGTTATAAGCTCTTTAATTTGGATCTGTAGGACAGGATATGGTGAATTTTGAGACATCCTTTGCAAAGAATTTTATTTTTTTTTAACGAATTCAAGCAGTTTTTCATACCCAATGCAAATTTTCAAGGATAATTAGTTGCTGAAAGAAACCCAAAAACAGTGCCAGAGATCAAGAGGGCACCAGGTGTTTCCCTGTGCTTAATAGTACATGTAGTGAAAGGGCACACATTTGCCTAAAAATGATTTGGTCTTTCCTTGTTATAGGATTGAGATAACTGTAGAAGATTTGACTAAGAAGTGTATTTATCTATTTGTTTAAATCATGCATTCAGCAGTGACTTGTGTAATAAAGAGTTTTACTCGAGTCTCTGAACACACTTTCAGCTTCATCTGTACATCTTGCACAAACAACAGGTAAAAGCAATTAAATGTGCTGTGGGAGAGACTAAATACTTAATATTCTTGTCACAAGAGTGATGACAGTTAGCTGTGTTTGCAAAGCCTGAGAACTTAGGCAGGTATAACCTCTAAAAAATGTAACACACAAAAAAAAGTCCAAAATATTTTCTGGGCATTTAGAAGAAGCGTTCCCAGATTAGTGAAGAGATTTACACACACACACACGCACACACACACCCCTCAACCCCCCCATACTGTTTAAAATTACTTTCTGCATCCTAAATATACAGCATTGGGGGCTGCCTGAGTAAAGTTACTGCCACTTTGGTTCACTGAAAAAAGTCTTGAACATTAGGCTTCTATTTTTTCTTGCAAATCTGTGTGGAAATTGCTGTCTGCTTTGCAAAAATATAATCTTAGGAGTAAAGAGAGTATTCAGATGTTTTCTGTAGCTAGTGAAATAATCAGTCATCATTTGTACATGTTTATTCCAGCACTTAAAGAGCGTAGTCATGTATATCAGGGATTCAAGAGAAATGTGCATGTGTGTAGTAGAGCGGGCAACTCATTAATAAACATCATATATGTAGAACAGCCATATGCCATCACGAGGAATTCAAGAATAAAAGAGAAGCTCAGTTGCTCTGTCTACCTCTTGATGTCACATAAGAAACACTGCAGATATGATGCCTTGCAGGTGGTTGAACTTTGCAGATGATTTGAGAAACAGAACTGTGGTATTGAAGCAGTATGAGTACCTCAGAGTGAAAATAATGCCAATAATATTATCAGTACTTTGCTTTTTAAAGTGCTTTTCATTCAAAATTATCATGAAGACTGAAGGTAAAAGCTTCTGAAGTCATCTAGGTTATTCCCTATAATTAATGAATTATTCCTTTCTAGGTATTCTCAAATATCAGCTTCTAAGTGTCTTAGCAAATGAGGGACTTAGCCACTTCTGCTGAAGAGGCAAAACAGAGCCAAGGAGTACGAAGATTACCTTGAGCTCAACTAAACAATAGTGGCTCTTTGGTCAGTTGAACTTATTGCAAGATCCTCCCTAGTATTTCTTTTTCCTTTTAGATCTCTTGACTCTTGAAAAAAAAATCTCCTGTCATGTATTATCACTCAGAAGCTCTCCAGTCTGTAATTTTATAGTATTATGAGTGACTTGAACTAATATGATCTGCAAATGACCAAATCATTTCTAGAGAAAGATACCAACATGACCTTATTTGTAGCTATGAATTCTTTACCTGTCACCTTACATTTTCAGTGAATCCCCCAATTAGGATGGGTAAATGTAATTTCACTGTTTCCTAAGACTGTACTAAGATGGGAACTCAATCTAGTGCTGATGAAGTTAATGGACTTGCACTCTGGGCCCCCTAGAGTGCTCTTCATTTTACTTGTTGCCAACAACAACCTTTTTAATCACAGTCGCATCTGCTAGAAGAGTGAGTTGTAAGCTTTCATGGTTAAATCCTCTTTTGCTGGATTCCACAGAGATGTAGTTATGCTGCATCTTTACCCCAAATTGTTACTCAAAGCTGTGTAGCACCTGGATGAGAACATCAGTCTCTTCAGGCCACTGTCTCCTCTGTGATATGTTACACTCCATACCATGGAAAGAAAGGTGTTTAAGGTCTCTGTTTTCTTAAGGCAAAAATGTGAAGATGTTATCTAGATTTTTAGTGTCCTCAAGGAGCAGAAGGATCATCCTTTTTTTATGCATTATCAATTACCTGGATTAATTTTTATTTTAGGATATGATTTAGGCTCTCAGGTATTGTAAACTAAAGTAAATCAACTTAAAGAGTAGGATTTTAGAATGATCCTACATTAAAACTGTGTGATACAGCTCTATATATGTATAGCTTAGACAGTAACAGTCTTTCAGAATTGTTTACTAAAATCTCTCTTTACCAGAAAATCTCTGGCCTTTTTTTATTTTTTCCTTTGGAATATTTGGATCGACTGATGCATTATTTTAAGTGGGGAAACTAAAAAATTACTGTATGCCCTTCTAGTCTATTCATCTACTAAGAGTCTAGGTAAAGTCCCTCAAGATGGTTGGACATTATAGACCTGTCTCATAAACATTACCAGTGGTCAAAACTTCTAGGAAGTTCCTGATGTTGAGTAGTAGTGGGGAACAAGTCAGTCATAATGCTATTGCTTTGTTTGGGTTTTGTTTTCTATTAGGTTCATTGTTTTTGGTTTGGTTGTTTGGTTGTTTTTTTCATCTAGGCATGTTTTGGCTTTTCCCTTTTAAAAATGGAAAATAGTTTTATGGTTTCTTTTGGGATGCATTTGCTGGGTTTTATGGATGGCAATGATACTGTTATTATAGATGTAAGTGCCAATATTTTATGCTCATAGTCTTTTTGTAATAATTAATTCTACACTAAAAGATTAATAAGATAGTGGAAAGTGGTGACTAATTTTTCCAGCTGAAACTAAAGAGGGGAATATAAATGGACAGAATGTAATTAAAGAGGCTGGAGTTTGGCCAAGATGCTGGCATTGTTATTTTTGCTCTTGCAAAAGTACCATGGGATCTTTAATGGCCCTGAGTGGCCTCAGTTGTATGTCTCTTTTGAAAGATGGATGCTGGTGATCCTCTACTGCCTAGTGAATGCACTTCTAATGCTTGCCTGGCTGAGAGTAAGAGCAGGATGAAGAGCTTCATTAAACAGTGAAAGATTAAAACAAATGACTGGTAAAACTGAGGACCCCTACCTTCTCTAGGAAGTGTGTTATTGCTGCCTTGAGGAGGTGGTGGTCTGATCCACAACTCCTTGAAATCAATGAAAAGCATCTGATTGATTTCAAAGGATTTTGGCTCAAGCCCCAAGTTCCATTTTATCTTGCTCTTTGTTCTCTGGCAAGGATTAAAGTAACCAGGAAGTCTTGTATCTGAATATATCTTCCCAAAACATAAGATGAATATGTGTCTATATGCTTAAACAGATTTTCCATAAAAGCTGCTGCTCAAGGTTAGGAGAAAATGGTCTAGTCAGGTTCCCAGCCTGGAGCACAGCCTCGCTTGAGTGGTGAAATGAGTCAACTAGCTACACATGGCCCTACAGAACTCAGTTGTCATGTATTTAAATCTGTGGGGTTTTTCTTTTTAGTCTGAGTTTACAGGATCTGTGTACCAAAGATGGGCTTTGGTTTTACCTCATTTTTCTGTAGCCATTCATGAAGGAGTAATGTATCACAGCAGATAAACCTCACAGGTCTGTCATGAGGAGCTGTGTTGTCATGCTGCTTCAACGGTGTATATTTCAAACTATTCTTATGCTTTGGAATGAATTTAAAGTACTTTTCTCCCTAGGTAATCAAAGTGCTTTCTCCTACCATTGAAGCTACCTGGCAATTTCTATTATATGAACTGTTTTCAGGCAAATAACTGCTGAAAAAATTTAGCTCATCCAAGCTTTCACTTATGGGACTGAACTTTACTTGTGTTATCTCTGGAATATTTGGACAGTAGTGGCTTGACTTAGACGGCTATACTACAAAGTAAATTGGCTTATTTGATAATTGAGAATATTTTACACAAAAACTGGTTAGAGATTCTCTTTATGTGAAAGTAACAACATCTGTACACGATTTGCATTTGTCCAATACACTGCACAGCTTACAGAGGGGATCCTCATATGTCGATCCTTATAGATATCCGAAATGCAAAAGAAGTTCCACGTTTGAGTCCCACAAATGGCCCTGAACCGTGTTTACAGAATGTTGTTGAAAATATGTAGGCAGTCAACTTTAGGAATCCAAAGTTAGAAACCATGATAAATCTACACTTGTATTAAAAAAGCGTAGGAAGATTTATCTGCCACCATCCTACCACTTTTTTTTTCTTCCCCTCCAGAAAACAGTAAAACTTTTAAAAATTAAATATTTTACCTAATCTTGTTTTCCAGTGTCTTTCAAATGAGTCATTCCTTTGTTTCATGTGTTCTCTTTCATTAACAAGGGAATGCAGTTAATAGTGTATGAGTTAGATGGGCTCTTTTTAACAAGGCCACTTTTATGTAAAAATTCTTTTGAGAATGTAATGATCTAGGGTTTTTGCTTTTGCTTCTGCTTATGTGCAGCTTTTCTCTTGCTTTGGTATTTTAGTGACTGCAGAGAAATGACCCTTGAAGTTATAGTGTCAGGCTGGTAATGAACTGACATCCAGGGGAAAAAAAACATAAACCTTTTCTTTCATTCTCCTATCTTGTTGTATTGCCTTTTTTTTTTTTTTTTTTTTTTTTTTTCTCTTTTCTTGTAATTAGACTTGCCACCATCAGGGACAGTCTTAGTTATTAACAGCCTCTTGCTCACCTTTGCAGAGGGACAGAAATGGCTAAGCGAAAACATCCTCCTCAGTACCAGTCTGGGAGGTTGACAGAAAACGGCATTCACACAGTCCAGTTTTCTTCCTCTATTAACTTTTCTATACTTAGGGACTATCACTTTTTCTTTCTGCGTGGAATTTCTGATTTTTGTTACTTTTGTGATTTCTTCCAAGTAGTCTTGAAATTTGAATACGAGCTTGCCATCTGAAATTTTGATTCAGAGAAAGAGCAGTGGTTCTAACCACAGCTGCTCTGCATAAAGGTGTATTATGCAAAATCAAACATGCTTTTCTTCCTCTAAAAGTTCCTGACTCTCCTATCACTGTGGTGTGGGTATTGATATCACTAAGAAGCTTGAAAAGAAAGTGCTGACCTTATTCATCCTTCTGCCAGAGTTGCTACCCCTCCAAGTAATTTATTTTCCTAGAGAATTGTGAACAGTTGTTGTAGTAAAATGCATAGAAATGCTTTTCAAGGTAAAAGAGACCAATATGTTCTTATTACTGCAAACTGAATGTGTGGCCCAAGCACCATGATTTTACCAAAGTATTTTGAGTGATTGTGAGTTATCAGTCTAACGGTTATGCTGTACAGGTAAGCTCAGCTTCTCTTTGTCCTTTGTTTCCAAAACCCCAGATATGATCTAAAGAAAAATCTCTTTAAGCTAGCTGTAGTATTAAATCACACATTTGACGATACTGGTGAAGACACTGACCAGCCTTAAATAAGTCAGAAATTGTTCACTCTATTTGCAGTTTTAACACACTAATCTTACCATGAGTGAAAAAAATCACACTGCCTAACATCTTTTACACCTGCAAGCTATGCAACATCAGCATCAAGACCAATGCTCTTGTGTGGTATCACATAGACTTGCCAAAAGCCAGTCAGTAGGTTAGGCCTTCATTAGAGTGCCTGTTGGGCATTGCATGTAAAGCAAGCTGTCAGTCTATATGTGTTTACAGACAGATGGGTCAGGAGTAGAAGCAATTATTTTAAATGTGACCTGACCAGTGTGGAGCTGGAGAGATTCTGCACATTTATAAATGACCATCTTCATCAGACATCCAGCCAAGGTTGTATCACCAAGCCAGTTGCCTGGAAGCCTTTTGTGATAAATCAAAGAATTAGAGTTGATATTATTTAGACCTTCCCTCACTAGTGCATGGAGTTTCACAATTTCTAGAAAGGTGACATATGTTCTGCAGAAACCAAAAAATGAATATACACTATGGATTTCACATACTGTTCTTCTGCTCTTAGGAGGGTTTACCAGTTGCAAAGAATGAACCATGGCACGTATTATAGATATACTTCTCAAATGAAACATTCTATCTTTATTCCCTAATATTTCTCATAAGGATACCATCAGGTATCTCTATCATCTTTTTCAGTGTTGTTTTTTTTTCTAACAAGCCATCTCCCTCTATAAGCCATTATCTAAAACAAAATTTATACTTCTGATTTGCACACAGGGATGCTATTTAATGTCTGATATTCTTCATGACCATGTCTTCACTTATTTTATTTTAGAATAATGATAAAAGGAAAGTTGGTATCCTGCTGCTCAGTAAGCCCTTCTCTGAGCTTGCTTTCCTCAGCCTTCAAAAAAGCAAAACTCTAAAACCCTGTTTGAAACAAAGTATGCTTAATCCTTGGATCTGTCAGAAATGCTCTCAGTTATGGCTACAAGAGGTGTGTAAAACTGTCCATGTTCCATTTACAACTTGTCCCTGGCCAGGGTATAATTTGGCCCTGAGCACAATTTGGACTAAACTCAGAGCTTTTCAGTGTAAAGTGCAGCTGTGCGGTCCTGAAAGAAGGTTTTTGAGCACCTATTCTGGCCATAATCCCCACAGATCTCTTCAAGGATAGTAAGTACCCTAAGATAGGATTTCAGTAAGTTGCTTTACTGGAAGTTACAAAATAATTATTTAAACTACTTCCTGCCTTTTACTGCAGCTGTAGAAATATGGAGGCATTATAATGGGAAGGAAGTAGAGAGAAGTAGTCTGGTTCATCTTTATAATCTGTATTTTTACCCATACAGTTTATAGATTTTGTTGTTGTTGCTTGTTTTTTATTAAGATATGATTCTTTTTTTTTTTTTTTTTTTTTTTTTTTCTGAAGAGACTGGCTATTCCATCACCTCATCTTTGATCAAATTTACAAAACATTTGGAGGGTAATCAAGACACTTCCTAGAGACTTTAGGTGCAGGTTCTTTGGTGTTAGAGTGTGCTTTCACTGGCCATATTTCAAAGTCTGAGTCTGGTCACCTTGTACATCATAGGGCAACATGCACATTTATTGGTCCTTAGCGCTTGTCAGGTAGGTGCGCTTTCAATATAGGACAGAATTATGTCTGTTTCCCACCTTCTTCCCCTTCTAAAGTGATATTTTTAAATTATGAACCATGTAATATCTTCCAGACAC
Source organism: Actenoides lindsayi (assembly GCA_025331215.1). Taxonomy (NCBI): domain Eukaryota; kingdom Metazoa; phylum Chordata; class Aves; order Coraciiformes; family Alcedinidae; genus Actenoides; species Actenoides lindsayi. The sequence goes on along the minus strand of WTSP01028124.1, from coordinate 117,410 downwards.
TGAGATCATGTTAGCTTAAGATAGGACAGGAAAAGAAAATCTTAATCAATGCTATAATGTACAAACCAGTTGCTCCTGCTCTTGTCTCTCATCCTGCATCTCAGAAACAGGAAGGACATAGCTTGAGTATTTTTCATGCTCTTTTAGCTTTATTGTCCTTTCCTTCCTTTGCAGTCCTTTTGAGAAAGGAAAGAACATGAGAGGAAGAGGAGAAAATAGAGGGAGGAAAATAGTGGTAACATTTTCTTTGCCACTTGATCTTCATCAAATGATAGTCTTCAACTCTTGGGGAGAGCTGTTTGTCAACAGCACCTTTATACACAGGCTCATGCTGTAAAATCACTACTGCTCTATGCTGTCCTGATGAAAAAGCTGTGTCTCAAGTCTGTTCCCCTGTTACTTCCATGTGAATCAATACAAGTGGTGCTCCTTTGTACCCAGCTGCCTCATGGGCTGTGGTAAATCTGTGGACCTTCTTCTAAGGCAGTTCTGCGAAGTCAGACGAGAAGAACAAAGGCAATTTAAAAGTTTTGAAGAGTTAATGCACAACAGTAAAATAACTGGATAGTTTCTAGAAAATGTGGAGTGTATATCCTCCAAGGAATGACTGAAAGAAGAAGGAATACTTAGCTATTTGTTTCACAAGGGAAAGTGATGTTAGTTCTTTAGTTTGAACAATTAAAAGAAATATTTTTGAGAGAACATGGAGGAGAGTATTGTCATGGCCAGGACTACATTATGAAATTAAAATAAGACTGGATTGGCTGACCTAATGGTCATTTTCTGTTTGTAATGACTGTTGATGTACTTAGTCGCTGTCCTTTTGTTTTTCAGATGTCTTACCTAGAGCCAAGTTAATCCACTGTGTGCCTCTAGTGCAGATAAATTTAAATCAAGATCTTTAATTTTTCAGTGCTAAACTATGCCTAAAAATCTAAAGTATATGTCTGAAGTGGTGTAATTTCTTTTTTTAGTCCGTGAATTTTTGCATCACAGTGAAACATAGTTTCTGCCATCTATGTGAGCATAGTATTTTTAAAGCTAATATATAGGTCATATTCTACGCAATAACACTTTGGCATGCTTTTACAGATATCATTGTCTTGGCACATATCCCAGTTCCCTGCTCCTGATCTTTTTGACTCCTCTTACCTTGGTGATAGGGTACTGAGTTATCGATACTAAACTGTGTGTCTTCAGGAAAGAGAGTGCCTTCAAATGAGTGAAGTAAAAATACACAAAATGCACCTGTTTTACACCAAAACCATTTGATGGTCATTCTATCCTATCTGAACTTTGTGGGTTTTATAGTTGAGGAACTGCCACTCTTTAACCTCTAGCATTAAATAGCATTCTGGAAAAAACTGAAAAGGTACTAGATGCTGTTTATGCACCAGAAAAGAAGGCCCAGAAACATAACATTTGGATTCTGGTTTTGTTCCACTAGTTTTTAATCTCTCTAGACTTGGTTTATGTCTTCAAGTGTATAAACCCAATTCTGACGCACAGTTCTTATGAAAATTGGTGAATGCAATTATGATATATTATTTACCAATATCTTACTAACAGCGATAACTCAGCAGCAAAACAGTTAAAATTAGTGTACTTTTCTTACTTGGTTGTTTTTATTGTATTTTTTCAGAATTTAGTTGCTTATTTCCTTTTACCAGTTTTGATCCTATCTCTGCTCCTCCTTGTGAGTGAAGCACTTTCCTTCTCTTGAGTCACTCATTCACTTCTTTATATATTTCCCCTTAAGCCCTTCCTTTTCTATTTAGCTTATGATTGACTCCCTTTGAAAAGCATTTTGTGCTATTGTGTGTTAACTTAAATTGTATTTTACATAAGAGGTACGAGATAAAATAAAGGAGAGGGTAGGAGATGATGCATTAGTGTGTGGGCTGAAAGATGGAACAAAAGGTTGTTTTTTAATTCAAGCTGAAAATAGAAAATAAGATGCTTGCTATACTTCTGTTCATGTCAAGAAAACTGTGACTTTACTCACAAAATAAAAAGTATAAAAATTCTCTTTAAGCTACTGAGATATGATAACTTATGAATCTAACCATGTCATTTGCTGATAAAAATAATCCTAGGCTTCTTTTTAAACACCTGTTATGATGTTGGACAATGTGAGCAAAAGAAAATAATTTGCATTATGAAAAACTCTTGTAAATATATCTGCTGAATTGCAATGTGCAGCTCCAGCAGGATATTGCTTAGAGAGATTTTGTTTAAAACATTTATTGGAGGCATATATTACAGTATATCATTTACTGGCTGGAAGCCATGCAATATGTGTCTTAACAAAAAAAAAATTACCTTGTAATATGAGCCCCTCCAAGGCATAATTATATAATAAAGTTCTTATTGGGAAAACTGGAAGAAGGCCAAGCCTTGTCCAAATATAGTGAATGTCAGAGCCAAATTTATTATCCTTAGCTATTAACAGGAGAAGGCAGGTTTTGTTTACCAAGCCTAATTCTCTCCTAATTACAGCCACTATAAAATAATTACTATCCATGGGATAACAACACAAGACAGAGTGACTAACAGAAGAAACTGCAGGGGTTAGAAAACAGAGTGCAATTCTGTGTCATTTTGAACAGCTTGTGTACTGCCATGAACAAATTAACAGACTTCATTAAGGAATTATGTTTTAAGAGTGGCTTTGCAGTGAAGCAGTAAAGCAATTAATGCATCTTATTTGTTCCTACATCTGACTTATAGTGTGGTTTTAGACAGCAACTTTATTTATTTATTTTTTTTTAATGTATAAGGTTATAATAGAATTCAACTATATTACTGAAAAATATCAATAATGAATGTATGGAAAGGACTTTATTTTTGACAAATAATACCCTGTGCCCATTGACTCAAAATGTTCTACTGACAACATTCATACTAATCCAATCTTAACTGAATAAAAAATGAAGAGAAAAAACAAATTATGATGAAAAATAATTTGCTGTAAAATAATTTTCATATTAAAATGTATTCATTATATTTTGGCTAAAAACTCACACCACTAAATAAATGTTATATAATTTCTGTGTTTGTATTTGAGCAAGAAAAGTAGGCTTTACTAAAATTGTCAATATTTTATTGTTATTCTCTGTAAAAATCAGAATAGAATATTTCTCACTTGAAACGTAATACTTTGTTAAATTTGCAGTGTTTCTGTACTCACTTTGCCTACCCTCTTCCATCTTCTAATGCAACTCCAGAGGTGCACAGCAGACCTAGGGCTAGGTGTTTTGCACAATTTAAGTGTATGTATCAAAATTAGTACACAACATATCCATGGTGTAAAAGGTTAGAGTTCAAGCTGTCTTCTCTCTGTAGCAGCCACTTCACCCTATAGCAGGGCTAACTCCCTGGTTTTAGTGACTTAGTGGGAACTGGCAAACTCAACACACTTGGGAGTCTGTTTTAGCTTCTAGTTTTAATAGGCCTCCAGATGGCCCCATGAAAGCAAAAGGATTATTATAGTAGCCCCCAGCCGTGCGATTATAGATAAAGGTATATTAGAGTTTCCTTTACAAACCCCTTTTTTTGAGGGTTTTATACCTCCTTTATAAAATTCTTGAAGCACCAGAAGCCAGTATAAAGTTCTCAACCCACACGATATGTTTTAGGACTTGGGTTTTTTTGCATAAGGTATGTATATCAGTATAGTCTCTGTTTATCCTGTATACATAGCAGTGGTTTAGATTAAAGGCTACCTTTTGTCACAATTTAAAAAAAAGTTAATTGTGCAAGTAAAATTCAAATGTACATACCCTCAACTGGGTTGAATCAGCTCATTGTCTTCTGTCTTTTGAGATCAGCCAATTGACTTGTTTATATGCAGTAAGCATCCTCTCCTCCAGTTATTAGTCTGATTGTAAGTACAAGAGCAAGAGTGGAAACTAAAGCATGAAACTGAAGTGTTAGAAATGTTGGACATTTGATTTGAATATCATGATAGTAGCCAAGAGAACTAGGACACACAAAATTAAATCCTTTTCTTAATACATCCGCAAAATTTAGGACCTTTGGAATTCTGTGGTTTGGATCAAATCCTTGCTAGTTTACATACCAATATTAGAGACAGGATGCTCTCCAAGATGTGGAAAAGCTGGCTTTACTAGCTGTATTTGTATGGTTCTCTGGTTTTGCCCTCATTTCCCTGGATTCTAACATCAGTTGTGCATTAAGTTATTATAAAATTTTATTTGCACATTAGAAACAAAATCTTAAAATCTAATTTCGTAAAGCAAGCCCACATGAAAAAAAAAAGTTTCACAATGTTGTAGTCAGTTAGTTAGCTTCTTTCTGTATCTGACCATAAAACCAAAATGAGTTTTCTATTTTTTTTCTGGTTTAATCAAACAATTTCTCATAGTTTGGAAAATTCTGAGCAATTTCCTGAACAAGGAAACAATGTGGACTACCTAACTGATTTATTTCCTTGGTTTTAACACTGGTTTTCTGATATTAAAACAGAAGGTGACTTATTAAAACATGAATATTGTCTTTTCTCCACATGTCGCATCCTTTCAGGTTATACTTCAAGGTCCTTATGGCAAAGACCAGTCCTGTACATTGGCATTATAGAAAAAGAAGTGCCATTGTAAGATATTGTGTCAATAATTCTATAAATTTATGAAGCCAAATTATGAATTGATATCACCTATCATAATGGCTCTGCCATGTCAATGTCCGCATATTAAATGCTCCATTACAGGATGATACTGTGTCAATCACAGTTTTTCAGGAGTCCAGAATCACTGTTAAGATTAAGTCATTTGTCTTCAATTGTATTAAAAATGAAAGGCTAACATGTTTGCAACATATTAAGTTATGCTTCTAATCAATACTAAAAGAAATGAAGACAATGAGCATGGAAATATTTATCGTTTTGCCTGTGCCTAGTGAGTAAATGCATTTATTTGGAAAAGATAATTTAACTCTAAAATAATTTTAGGAATGTTTTAACTATGCTGCATGATTTACACATCATTCTATCACACCAGATTAAAAGCTCTACAAAGAACCGCAGCTTAAATATTATAATAAAATACAACACTTACAAACTGAATTATATCTAATTTTACTTTAGATCTGTGTCCCGTATCTTCTTAATGGTTTCCTGAAAACCTCTGAGTTGATAAGTAGTGCATTTGAATGGGTTACATGTCTTCAAATATTGCAGAAAATTCAAGTGTGAGATGTCACGTACTGTAGCAAATTTGCTACAATACCTAGGCACAAAAGGGTGAGTTAAGGATGGACTGTCAGCATGGAGGTCATGACCTGCAATGGAAGTAATGTACAGATCTAGAGCACTAATGAGGGAAACAATGACTTCCACAATAATGATGCGCAATGCTGTAAAACATCCCATGTATTCTTGTATAGCCTGTAAATGTCACAGGCCTCAACTGGAAATCAGAATTTCCTTGCTTTTGATGGCTTGTCTTCAGATGTTTGGTGTGTTTTGTAGCTGTACCTATTGCTCTGCTTTCTGTATAAGCCACTCTAGGAAGCTATCTTCGCATTGATGGGATGTCATGAACACTACTCAGACAGTGAAGTGCTTGCTGGTTTTGCATATATTTCAGATGCTAAAATAAACCCCAACAATTCAGGGCTCTAATTCTAGCAGTTACATGAAGTTTATTTTATTTTTGCTCTGGAAAGGTTTCCATATTTGCTTTAGCGAGTAAGGTCTTCATTATTACCTGAGTCAGATCTCTATGTGCATGTTTATGTTCTCAGAGTTACCAGTTTCAGGATACAATTTTACCAGAAATGCACTTCTATACAATCCCCACTGTTGTAAAATGTGATTCTCTTTTGCACAGAGTTACAGATACATTAGTCAAGTCTACTTGAGGTATTCCTGATTACAGAGAGCAAAAAGCAATTATTTGAATTATTTTTTTTTAATTTTTGTATTAGTTTTGCTCTACATTGAAGAAGGGCTTGGAAGATTTGTACTGTGTGAAGCTGGTATTCATTGTGAATTGTATCTACAGTTGTTCTGTAAGAGACTTCAGAAAGTGCTTGTTTCCTGAGGAAACTTCACTTCCAGCTATTGCTTATGAATGAGGTTGAACAGACCTTTAACTAAAAAACCTTGACAGGTACCAAAATGTCCAGGTACAGTCTTTGGTGTCCAGCACAGTTACTGGAGATTCAAGATGTCATCAGTAGACGCATTCCTGGCTTTATTACTATAATTTATTTTAAAATATTTAAAATTGGAATCATGCAGAATAGCTGCAAAAATCTGTAGGTGAAAGCATCAACTTTACTATCTTTTGAGAGCTACAACCTACAAGAAGCAGGCACCATTGTGTCAGAGTACAATTGACAGTCTGTTGAGGGATACTGAAAAACAGGGCTGGAAATAGAAATAGAAACTAACTTTCAGCTTTATCAAATGTTGATGCTTCAAGGTCAGAATGAAATTCAGTGATGGGGCAGCACAAAGATGCTTGCACGGCAGGTGCCCTGGTCAATCTATAAACTCAGAGGCCATCAGTCTCTGCTTGTGCCAGCCTGAATTTTAATCAGAAGGAAAAATATGTGGCACAGTTAAGCATGCTTAGTGGTTTCCAGTCAAGCAAGTCCCAAAACCAGAATAGCAAAAAAGCATCAAAGGAGTTTTAAGGTACATCGGAGATAAATAAAATCTTGACTACACAAGTATTGCCAAAGGAAAATTAGTTTAAAATTTACAAATATCTTGGCTTCAACATTCCCTTCTCAGTTCTCCTACTGTGCTGTAAATCAATTCTAGTAAGAATATACTTTTCTATGTCCTTTTTCACTTTGTCCAACACTGGTTCACAGGCTAGTGTGATGAATGAAAAGGCAGTATTGATGATAACAAGTGTACACTGTATTTGAGGACTTCCCCTTCTTTTAATTTATTTGTTCAGTACTGTGTGATACTTTGCCTTGGAAGATCTGATGAGATTTGAACAGGATACTTGTTAAATATTGTCTGGTTCGGGGAGATATGAAGGTGGTAGCAATGGGTCCTGCCTAACTGCCAAACACACAACCCTGGGAAAAGAGTAGCTGTAGGAGGAATCAAAGAGAGATACAGAATTAATAAAATCACTGGTTGGTTATTTGCTCTTTTTTTTTTTTGTAGACAGAATAAATACCTGCTTGTTTCATGAGCCAAATATTCATATTTTTCTTCTTCACCAATAAATAACAGAGAAAGGGTAACTCAGCTGAATACCTTTCTACTTGTGGTCAAATCCAAATGGGAATCCAGAGAAGTACTAATGTGTAGCAAGTAAAAATGATGGGTTTTTTCACTCTGCTCTGCAGAGTGATAAATTAAATGGCTTAGTGCTCATTTCCCCCTAAAACACTTTTGTCGTGTATGCTCTTTACAGAAGGTGAAGAGTTTCTCTAGATGTTTCACTCTTTTCCTTTCTTCACATCATCTTCCTTCCTACCACTCCTTAACTTTTTCTGACTTTAATGTATGGTCTTTTTGTGTTATTCAGTATTCCTTACTTATTCCTTCCATATTTATGACTAAATAAACACAGACAAAATGTGTTGAATAGTGCCTGGGTGGTGAAATGTCCCCTAGCACAATAAAACTTCACAGATGACCTTATATGTTGGATATTTTAGTTTTCCACATCATCAGCATAGACGGCCTAGGTGCTGTGGCATCTTTGGTGTGTCAGCTTGCTGGGTATGTACTTCACTAAAATGGCACAAGGATACACAGCAGACATACTTGGGATTTTCAGATGTGCCACAGCTTAGTCAGAGGTAAAGCAGATGATCTTTTAACAAGGCTGAAGGGCATACGGGCAGAAATCCTGAACATATGCTCCAAGTCTCAGATTTTTCCTAGATAAGATCTTGAGACAGCAGAAGATAACATATCCAGATCTTCACTTTCCTAATCAACAAATAGCCATTTCCCAGCATGATGTTAAAAGCATAATGGCTACTTCTGAAGCCAGAAGAACTAAGCTTGCTGGACAGACAGTTTCCTCGCAGTAGCGTAGCATGACCTTCTACTCTGATGCTTTTTCACTGTGAAATATATGTAAAAATATTAGACATAGCTCTGCCAGCTGTGTACAACCAATATTATCTGCTAAATTTCACAGGGAGAGTTTGGAAGCATTCTGGTTTCTATGTGATTGTAAGGTTCCATTGTTCAGTGAGGCATTTATTAGTTTCCTGACATATATGGAAAAATGTATCACCGGTGTTGTATGACAATATTATGGTAGCACAGAAGCTAAGAAACTCGAGATTTATTAATATATTTTTGCCTTTAGAGATGTTTGAAAGGCAGTGTTGATCCTAACTCCTATTTCCTGGCAGTCTAACCTGTGGAAATTCCTCCTTATGATGCTCCCTTCCCTTAGAGTTTGGGTAGATAATTTACTGTGATGACAGAGAAATAAAAATGCTGTTCCATACCTATAATAACAGATACTATTGTAGCAGTGTGCAAGGGACGTATTTTCAATTATTATATGGTTATTTTTCCTAATTTTTGCTCCCTCCATTGCTGTAGGGCATTCCATTTTCTCTTTCTGTTACGTGATATATAGCCAAAGCTTACTAACAGAGTTTTTTAACAAATGTACGTCTCTTCCAGTGTAAGCATGCTTTTGCATGGAACTTTTCTGAAACTGTCTTCCTCAAATTTGTGGTTCCTATTTGAAACTGAGATGTATGAATTAAGAGCCTCCAACAGTACCTTGAAGATGCTAAAATACATATACGGGAGAAGCAGGAAAAAGCCCTATCAAAGCTTAGTCGTCCTAAGAGGTCTTGAACCAGTGTCCTAAATTTTACACTGTAATGCAATATGCAACATGCAACTGCAGGCCGACCCACCAGTGATAATGAATGAGAAATTCTGAGAGCTACTGAGCACGTTTTCCCAGTGGATCAGGACATAGTTTGTTAGCACAGGTGTTCCCGTAATTGTGATTCATTGGAGTAAATGCTCAGTGTTCAGTGGCCCTTGTCCACTTCCGTCTTCTTCTAGGGGTGTATTGATCTGATTGGTACTGACCTGCGCTACTGGATAACAAGTAAGCCTACACAGATGGGGGGTCTATTCATACTCTAAAGGTTAAACCACAGCCCTATAAAATATTAAAGTGGAGATTTTTTTCAAATGCCCCAGAATTTCAGAGCACAAATTGCAAAGACTTTCTGTAGATCACCAACTCTAAATTTCACATGTGCTTTTTAAAAATTTCTCCCTAAACCACTTAAAGTCAATAGTCAGTGTAAGTACAACTCATGTCAGTTTCATAGAAACCTGTAATACTGTCTTTGTGTAGACTTATCAGGGGGTATATTGCATTAACATTCTGATGAAAAGTTTCCTTTCTACAAAACTGTGTGGTTTGTTTTGTTTGGGTTTGTTTGGGTTTTTTTCCTGAAGCAACTGTAGGAATAAATAAGTTTTCTTCAGGAAAATCGAGATGACAAAGTCTTCATCTTGGATGTTGTTTTTTTTTTATCAATTAAATTTTCTGCATAGAGGCTAAAAATTTCCAAGTTGCACAAAAGAAGAATTTGTTTTCAAGGAATTTTCAAATTCCTTTCTTGAAAATAATCCTTCTTTTATTTTCAATGAACTTGAATAAAACCATTTTCAGAATATGACTATTCACACAAATACACATGCACATACATATTAAATGCTTTCACACACATATGTATACACATGCACTCAAACATTTAAATCTCTCTATATAAACGCATGGTACACAGGCACATGAAAACAAGCCAAGCCTAATTCATCCACTCTGGATGGAAAAGAAGCTGGACCAGGGCACCTTGTTCTTGAGGCATCTCCGCTTTCCTCTTTTGCCATTATTCTCCACTTCTGTTCCAGGAACTTGAAGAAGAGCCAGCAAAAGTCAGCACTCAGAGATGAAAATTGATCATACTCCTTGTAACCTGCAATTAATGTGGCCTGTTGCACCCTCCTCCGCAAAGTTCGTGTTAGGGCCTCTCTGATGTGTATGTTGCATATTAACTGAGTTCTGTGTCTGGAATGGGGATGTTTGGAGTACTGTCCCATATCGCTCCCCATTATGATAATGCCACCAGAATTTATGTTATGCTTTCCTAAAGCTTTTCTGCCCAGAGCTATGTTGATTTGTGGTGTTTTTCAAATTTCCGTCTAAAAGAAATATACAGTAAGCTTTATGTCTGCAAGCATGGACTATACACTGGAAGTGTGGGATTTTTTTGTGTGATTGTAGACAAACTCTGCACACAGTATATGTCTACATATATAGTATGATGTGTGTATACAAGTCCTGCTCTGGGCATGCACCACACCTCTGTGTGGTCAAAATGTAGCCCTTGGCAATTAATTACTTGTTAAGAGAATATGATTATAGATTATGTCTCTTTATGACAATGAACATATTTCTGTATACTGAAAAACTGACTCATATGCTTATACAAACCAGTCAGAACTTCCTTTGCTTTTAAATCACTGTTCATATGATCCAATGGTGTAGAAAACCAATTTATTTTTAAATAATTATAAGTAAAGAAATACCCTGTGAGGATATAATAATTGTGTCCATTTTCCCATCCCCAATGCTATGAAATAATAAAATGCTAATAGATGCAAATTATGCATGCTCTTTGATGCATGCTGAAAAGAGACCATTTAAAAAACAGAGGTACCTTTAGTTAGGGATTACCAGTGGTCACTGCATTATTGTTTCCTGTTTATATCTGGCTTTAACCATAATGTTCCATTTCATTTTAGGGGGTTGTGCATCTGCCTGTCTATTAGCTGACAGGCTAAGCAAATATGAGTTCCTGATGGGTTAAAAAAAAATAAATCCTTGGATTCAAAATAAATTCCACAAGGAAATCTTGGAAAGAGAAAACAAACATTGCCCCAATAGGACAGTCACTGTGACTTGAAGAAAATAAAATTGAAATACATGAAAAATCAATGAGGTAATAATTAAATTGTGGAGCCCACAGTACGCTGACCAAAGCTCAGCATGCATTTGTTATTGTATACTGGGAACAGGGGGTAATCAGCAGCTAAAGGAGAGCAAAGAATGGCTGTCATTCTGAAGCTAATTTCACGATCAGACTCTTTAAAAAAACATACCTCCTCCAGTATACAGGGATATTTATAGGAGGTTAAAGATACAAATTAAAGTCCAGGAGACTATACATTCCTGATTACCCAGCATTCTTAAATCAGCTCCTTCTTTCTCACACCTGGGCCTCAGCTGCAGTGTAGCTGTCATTTACGCTATCCATGGCACAGGATTGATGACAGTCATTCGCTGATGAAGCTGTATACATCATTTCTGTCCAAGCTGCACTGGCCAGATGGACCCTGACCATCCATCGCCTGTCAGGGACGCATCTGTTCACACTCCTGCTAGAGGTACTAACAAGTCATTGGCTTTCTGAAAGGACAGTGTCAGCTGGATAGGGCACAACATAAAAACTGTTGTTGTTCTTATAGTTTTAATAGGGATTCTATAGCACCTTTTTAAAATGTAAAAATGATGATTTCCACTAACGTGTAAGTTCTAGAAGTTGCAAAAATCTTCATACTGTTGTGAATGCTTTTTGAATTCAAAATAGAGAGAGCCTGGCAAATATTTCTGGTAGATGTTTGTTTCTTCAGACAGATTGCTGGGCTAAGAATTTATTAGACATGACTACACAATGATATATTGTTTCTCAAAAAAATAGAAATATATGCAGATTTCTTTGTAAATCTAGCATTGTCCATGAATATTCTTCATGTGGAATGTCTTTTATATGGATTAAACTTTCTATCTCACTGAAGCGAAGGAGCAGTGAAGGAATATTTTACAGTTCAATCTGCAGTGTAACCCTAGCCATCAGTAAGATAAAAACAAGCTCCTGAAATGATTGTTTTCAGGAACGGACCTTATTCACCCACACAAAAGTGGCTTTTGCTGTAGATAGAAAAAAATGGGAGTGTTATTTTAGGGCAGAGGCTGTAAAGAGACATTCACAATTCAAATACATTCTCATCCCTCCACTGTCTTAGGGCTAATATTTCCCTGACTGTATAGAATCACATATTATAGCTGTTTTCATAACTCAGAAAATAGAACTATTTTACTATATTTTTGCTTGGGAGTGTTTTGAGGAATGCTCTTTCAGAAAAAATAAGATGACTGTATGGTATCATCTCTCCAAAATGGCACTGAAGAGCTAAAAGCATGCTGGTGTCCTGAACAGTGGATAAGAATAGGAACAGCTCCAACACTGAAGGTGGGTTTTCCTGCCTCCCTGACATGCCTGCTTTGTTCAGGAGGACCTCCTCCTTGCTTGGTGACTAAGGCAAAATATTCAACACTCATTAGCTATACAGTTTATTTTCATGTGTCCTAATATTTTTTTGCTTGGTTTTTTTGTGTTCTCAAGAGTATTTTGAAGGAAATGTTCAATTTCACATATATTTATGGCTTAAACAGTGGGTTAAAGGATCTTAGTAGTGCAGAGGAGTGGGAAGAATTATGATATATGGGTTCTTCTACATGTGATACTCTAGTATTGGCTATTGTGGATTAATTACTTCATCACTTTCACAAGAAAGCCTTTTCTGAGGCCATACTTAATACAATATTTGATGACTCCTTAGCAGCTCATAGGTACTACTCATGAATTTGGTCAGGTTATTCACAAAGAGGAACTAAGAAAACTTTCAGTACTTCAATACCCCCTCAGTTTATTTAGATTCCTAAATTCCGTTTAAATTCCATCTTTGCACTTTTGTTTCTTATTTACAGCGCAGTTCCAATCCTATATAAACAGAGAGTGAAGACTAAAGCTTTTCCATATGAAGTGAGAGTTGAAAACACGTGGTGTGGTGTCTATTTAGTACTTTGTGTTATCCCTCTAGAAAACAAGAATAAACCACTATTTATCTCTTGAAATACTACATATGCTTTATACTTATTAGCCAAAAGAATTTTAATTTTAGTTATCAGCAAACTGCCTAAGCCATCTTCGGTATTTTCTTGCTTTGTTTAATTCTTATTTATCTGGAGATCAGACTTGATTGGACATGATTAGTTACCTTTTCATGTTAAGATGTATTCCTCCATAAACAAAGCTAAAAAAGCAAGAGGATTTTTTTTTTTTTAAGCATAATATAGACGTGTGCTAATCCAAATAATTATATTTCAATGTTATTTCTATTATTTAATAACAAGACTAAAAAATTGTATCATATTTTAAATCTAAAAAGAGATACTTTTACAGTGATCTTGTTTTGTCTGAGTTAGAAAACTAATTATGTATGTAACAAAGGAAATAGTAGCTGTTGAATTGTCCTTGATGGTTTCTCATAAGAGAGAATCTGACTTCACAGTAGTGATAAATTAACCAGTCTGTGTTTCTGAAATAGTGCGGGATGGGCTATAATTCTAGCATGGTCAATGTATCAGATACAGGTCTTGAATGCATGGACAAATAGCTTGAGGAAGGGTTAAACAGAGCAAGGACTGTGGGTCATAGCGCAAGTTAGATAAAGGCCATCAAAACCAAACCAGGCATAAACCTCCAGCAGTTCTGGAGCATAAGAAGACAACAGCTGGATGCTGGGCTTGCTCTGTGGTGGCAAGAGTCTCTGATACACTGCGGTTCAGTTCAGATCTGCAAGATTGCATTGCAGAGACAATAACACTATGAAATTCACAATGCTGCAAAGCAGATATTGATATTTAATCAGTCTGCTTTTTGAAAACTGATACTGTGACATTTCATACAAATTATTTGAGGCCTAGATTTTTGTGAAAATTCTTGTAGATGTGCTCAAGGAATTATTTTTTGGATAACAGACTCGATGTATTACTTTTTTGGTGATCAATGGCAGCAGAAGATGAACTGCAGTGTTACAGAAACTCTCTAAAATTTCTCCCTCAGAAGAACCTTATGACCTTGTGCATATAAAGCCAGAACATGAGTTCTGCTTAAATTCTTTTGGGTGCTAAGAATTTGCAAAAAGAGCCAAGGCCATGTGAATGACCTCATGTAGATCTGGGACAAGTGAATCGACTATTGATGAGGGGGCAGGGGGAAGAAATCTAGCTAAAATAATTTGTTTCAGTAGAGGTTTTTTTTTGTTTGGAATTGTCCATTTGTTTCATTCTCTTTGTTGGATTACTATTTCATGCATTTAGAATAATATTTTAATACAGCAAAACAATTAAACTTTTCATATATATATATATATATTGTTTTTCCATTGCATTTTATAAGAAAAACAAAGTCTTCATACTTGAACTTTCCTCTAAGATGGAAATATCCTTTTGTAACTGGCAGAATAAGTGAGTGGAATAACTGAATAGTAGTTTGTTCTCACAGTAAACAAAACTGCATTAATGCTATAGCAATGAGCTATTCTTGTTGAATTTTAACACTCGGCAATATTTATTGCTGAATTTTAAAAAGCTTTAATTATTGAGGAGGATAATCTGCAAGCAAAGATTATTTCAATTAAAAAGAAAACTATAAAAAAAGGGAAAATTATAAACATACTTGATTAATTACATTTTTATATATATTTTTAAATAGAATATAGGCTTGTTTTTATAATATAGCGTATGTACATAAAATATTAATATATGAACCAATAATATATGGTATATAAATAAAATAAGTACTTAGAAGAACTGCTCACAAACATCTGCAGACAAATAATAGTGGAAACTGCTTTGATAAAGAAGGCTATTTGAAAAAATTTATTGTAGGACAAGTATTTTAATGTGCAGCCTGAAATGAGTGACACCCAGGACTTAAAGGAAGTGTGCTAATGTAGAAGAAAACCAGTGGGTGTAATGGCATTGATCGGTAAAACTAAAAGAAAAAGGAAAGAAACACACATCAGTTCTTTCATGACAATAAAATAGTTCCTAAAAATGTCTTGTATTGACAATGCTATCATATCATATGTGTTTAAGTACTGAGCTTAAACCACACCTTGTGGAACCGACTGCAGGAGAAAGACAATTAAGAAGACGGATTTTCTCATTTATTTCAATTTATCTAGTACAATAAAAGAAGAATAAATTCTACAGGCTAAATTCACACTTATGTCCAATAGCCAAGAAATAAAAGCAAAGTCTTGGCCATATTTCAAATTCCTGCTTGATTATATGTCCATCAAAGAGCGGCTCCTACACCATGTGTAAGAGCCTATGTGCTGTATTTTAACATCAGAAAGGCAGAATACCATGTGGAGCATGTACCCACCGAGCCACATAGAAGATCCACAGGATACAGAAGGGCACATGTGTGAAAGTAAAAAAGATCAAAACAGGATCTCAAATACCATATATCTTAGTTTTGAAGCCCCTATCAATTAGTAAGAGTTCATTTTTAACAGCCACAGCCTTACCATGCAATCCACAAAGCTTTAGCTTCTGAATTCCCATGTAGACAATGATTGTTTGAGTAGATTTACCTTGGGTAATGACAATTTTGCAATATTTCTGGGTATGCTGACATTTCATTCCAGGATTAGACACTGAACTCAAGGTTATGATTTTCTCACAGTGGAAGCTGGGTTAGGTTTGGTCATTATTTTCATGAGACCTTGTCAAGAATAACCTAGATTGCTGGTTGGTGGTAGTCTTAGTGGGTGGCATCCTACCTTCAGAAGCAGTATTAAAAAAACCCAACATCACATCAGCAGCTCTGTTGGCTTCTGAATATAACATAATGTTGAGATTTAGAGAAGCTGAGATCCTGCCGAAGTAGGATGTTAACCTGTGTCACATAATGAGTTTATGTTGCATATTTGTGTGGTAACTACATAAGCCTGGACTTCCTTAAAGGTAAACTGTACTCTGTAGTCTATGCAGCAGGGTCAGGCAGCATATGTCATTTCATTCAAAGGTCAATACTAAGAACTATCAAAGCTGCAGCATGAGGTGTCAGCTGTGGGGACCAGTGGTTTTTTTTTACCTTACAAGGGTGAATGATATCTGAAAACAAAAGGTGAAATTGGACAGTGTGATTCTGAAGTTGGTTGGGTTTTTTTTTTTTCAGTTATTTTGGGTTTTTTAAGTGCTTTATAAGCATAAAAAGGTGAGTTTGTATTCCTTGTTTTCATGTCATGTTGTCTCAAATATAATCCCTGAGCACTGAGAGGTAGGTGAAATGTCACAGCAGTGTGAGAGTCTAAGTTGAGAAGAGGAGCATTTAGGGGACTGGTCTCAGCAGGCAGTAAAATTCACATTCCAAAGAGCCCTTCCAATATATGATAAAAGCTCTTCCAATATTTGATAAGATATCCAAGACTGGGGATGTGTACCAAGATCTGAAGAGCAGAAGCTGTAGTTTGACTCGGTTTCAAGAAGTTGACATCTTCTGACAGTGTGGTTATGGTATTTTCAGCCAGCATGTTAACACTGCATTATGGTACTACTCTTGTATGTGCAAAAAAAGTAGGGTTTGACCTTACCATCAGATCAAGTTTGAACCATTTCAGGATACATAAGGCATTGTGTCAGACGAGATTTAAGTTGTTGCTGAGTTCGGTTCATTTCAAAACCATGATAAGGGAATTCAGTCCCTCAAGCTTTCTTCAAGCCATGTGAGCCTGAAGTGATGGAATGTAGTTCTGTGTGAGGACTCTGGTAGTATTGTTCTTTTTGCATGTAGTTGCTCTACCATTTCTGTCACAAACAGCCTAACCTGTATGGAGATGTGTTCGTTCCTGCATACCTAGTTACTTATTAAATCCAGTAGTGTAAAATCAGAAGATAAAGATTACAAAATATTTTAAATTTTTAGGGAGAATCTACTATCAAGGAAGTGACTCAGAAATTTCAAATGGATACAGGATTCCCTATTTCCCAGTGGAAATATTATACATTGAGAGAATGAAACAAATGTATCTATATGATAATCCTGATTTCATAATATTTAATTATTTTAATAACTTTAGTTTCCAGAAGGTTACTTATGTGTTTTATACACACACAGAGTCAGACATGCATATATTGGACTGAATAGACCTACAACAGCATAGCTATTATCTTTTTAATGTCAGAGATCTGAATCATTTGCAGCATAGAAGATACCTAATAATCTAATGGTTTAGGCAAAAAAAGAAAAAAGATTTATATGGGAGCATATACTGCATATATCATTTCAAGTACATGAAAAACTGTTTTGTTACCTTACATAAACATTAATTTATATTTCGCTCCTATTGTAGCTTAAATCTCACCTCTTTTTAAGCATTTTTTCAAGTTCTATTCAAAAACATATATCTCTTCTAATCATGACCTGAGTGAAGAAATACTGAATGGTTAGCTCTGTGTCCCTGGGGATCATGAAGATTTCTCAACAAGCTGAGCAAATGAAGGGGTTTAGTTTGCTGACTTGAGAGGGCTCTAGTTTGAGGCTTCTCTGTTTTGTGTTCCAAGACTAGCTATCCTCGGGTTGTTATAATTATTAAGAAATTGCTACCTATAGGTCCAGGGGCCACTTTTTTTTTTTTAATGCAGTGCCACCTATTTGACCTTGGCTGCTCTCCTTCAAACTACAAATATAAACCATCAAGACTGAAACACAGAAGATATTTTCTTTCCTATATGAAATAAAATTTGTTATGGATTTTTCTCTCGTGAAAGTAATCAAGTAATTAAAATTGAGAACAGTAGGAGAAGGCCTGCCTGGTAAGCATATGTTCCACGAAAAATAAATAATTTCTCAAACTTAAAAATTTAATTAATCACAATAGAAAATACTTCTTGTAGAAAAACTAGCTCTTAAAGTTTTTTGGTTTATACTCTATTTTCCTCATTATGACATTGACCAGGCTGTAGGTAAAAAAATGATTTAGATTTTTTTCTGTTTTTTCTTTACATGACTCATCTCTACAATAAGATTTCCAGACATAAAATACCTTTCCGTTATCCCCAAAATACTTTGCAAACTCTCTTGACCTGTGAGTGAGGGAAATATTATTGTGCCTGTTTCGAGAGTGAATTCCAAGAGAGAGTGAGTCTAATGGTTTAAAGTTTGTGGGGAAAGAACATGAGTATTCACAAAGTCCCACTACAAACCAGCTGTTGATGCACTTTGTGGTCAATAGGATAATATGGCTAAAAGTAGGCCGGTTAACTGAAGATTAGTCCAAGTAAAAGAAGAGTTAAAATATAGGATTCTTCTGAGAGAATGAAGGAGAACAACACTTATGATCAATACCAGTCAACACATCTTAAGAAAGTAGAGTCTGTCAAATAATCCTGATTCTATTATTTGTTTTGAAATACAGTTTTGCGTGAAACTGCACGGTTATACTTTTCAACAATCCAGAATCACTTGACTTAATACCTAATGGTATTCTGATTAAAAACCACCCTCTGTACTGTCAGCCAGCAACCAGAACATCATCTATGTTAACTATAAGAGGGAATTCCTTTTTTAGTAGAATTTTGTGAGATTTTATCTAAATCCACTTAACATTTTTTTTTTTTTTAACCAGGAATTTAAAATCAAATATGAAATAAAAGCTGTGACAAATACAAAATCTGGGAAAATGGAAAAACTCAAAACAAAAAAAAGTGCTGAAGATATATGATTAGTAGGTAAACCAAGACCTGTTAAAGCATTTTCTGAATGCAGGATGACTATATCTTATAAGCCAGTGCCACAAAAAAGCACTGAGAAAGTGGCAGGAGGTAAACGTCTCAGAACGAGGTCCCATTCTGATGTTTTAACAGAAAAGCTAGGGCAAATCTTTGAATGCTTCAGAGTGAGTAGGACAGGGATCTAACTACTGCTTCATAGCACGTTGGTGAGACCACTGTTTGAATGGTGCATGTGGTTTTGATGTTCCTC
The DNA here is from genome assembly GCA_025331215.1 of Actenoides lindsayi. Lineage (NCBI taxonomy): Eukaryota > Metazoa > Chordata > Aves > Coraciiformes > Alcedinidae > Actenoides > Actenoides lindsayi. The sequence goes on along the minus strand of WTSP01028124.1, from coordinate 98,522 downwards.
TTTTGAAAAGTGCTAATAGGCATAGCCTCAATACCAGACAAAAATTGTTCTTTGAGAAGCACAAAGGTTGATATGTTTAGTTTAGCTAAAGTTTGATCTGTTTAGAGAACACAGGTTTCGACTTCATTTAAGAAGGAAAATATTGAGTGCATCTGATTCCTCTGATCAAGTGAAAACTGTCACAGGACTGAATGGTCATCAGTTACAGCCAAACACATTCAAATTAGCCAAACACAATTTTTAACAGCAAGGACTATAAATCATCATAACAAATTGAATATAAGAACATAGAATGCAATGTAAGAAACAAAGTAAGAATTCCTCACGCCACTTACTTACATTTCTCAGATATGACATTTGCAATAGGCTTGCACATAAAGTCTGTAGCACTTTGAAATGGCCAGAAAGTGTTTAGAAATGCTTCAGTGAGTAGCGGCACACCAAAGATTTTTCAGGAAAGGTACACAAATCGTAAAAGAAAATGTGTTGGTTTAGATAATGTAGTATCTTAACAAATAAATATACATTGAAGAAGAATTTTTACTTTCTTCCTGGTCTCAGAACTGAAGAAATTGTATTTAGACTGTCACTGTTCTGTGGTGACCTTGCTGAAACCAACACGCAGGTGGAGTACCTGCTTTTCTGTGGTCTAGGCAGTTCCGGTTGGTATATATGTGGTCTGCGGAAACTGACAATTGGAGTGCTTGCTGTTCATCCCACGGCCAAGTGGATTTGGAAGTAAATTGATTTTATTACCCTAAGTTTAGGGCAAAATTTGTCTTCAGATGCATCCATGAAGCAGCCTTCTGCTTTGGGGGGAGAAAGTTGTGTATCAGAGCTGTCTCTGAGCTCACAGGAGGTTCACAAAGAGTAGCACTTTTGCTTTAAGCTGATGAATCAGTAACCATTTACCAGAGTAGTCCAAGTATTTTTTACATGTTTAAGGCTATTTCTCCCTCAAAGTTTTTACAGTACATTTGAGATATGGGAATTGTTTATCATTTTAAAGGCTCTTAAAAATA